>JAFMSR010000005.1:49488700-49561200 GCA_022818135.1 Saxidomus purpurata | reverse complement strand
AATTTTAATCTAATCATATTTTAGTTTGTTGTATATAGTATGAATATATAGTATATACACACAATCACATACAACACATTTGTACAAGCAAGCAAACAAATACATATAAAAAAACGATTAGACAAAAGTTATTACAACACTATCTAGGGCCCTCCCAAAAAACAGGGCCTTCCCAAACAGATGTAATGACTTTCTAAATAATTCGGCAAAACACAGTAAGTATATAACTGGCAACTAAACACAAAACTACACTATCTAGAAAGGAATTAAAATGTTACATGAACATTTAAAATTAACTATTTCGTACAGATGGAATCTTAAAAGCTACATACAATGAACTATAAGCCTTTGTTAACATTTTATTTACACAATCTGGTCTATTTTTAGCTGGGTGGTGCATATTGTAGATGACTGAGAATCGCCCAATCCTAGAATACCTGAGGCGGATCATATTCAATATCAACTACTCAACACTACGAAATACTATAATACTGTAAACTCTATTATTTAAGAATTGTTCAAAGTATTATTTATTCTGTCGTATATTCTACTAAATATCGTATCAACGAAATAGTTTTCGACGCAATGTCATGGAAGCATAGTTATGTACCTTGAAATTTTACAGTGAAGGAAACGCTGGCACTCTCCGGATAGCATGCACTTATATCAAACAATCTCAGGTCAGGTGGCTCCTCACTAAATGTTGTAATAGTCCGGATGATCTTTATGCCCAACTGTAAGCAAAGGTTTTGAACTACTAGCGAGAGATTGATCAATTAATGCGTGAATATGACAATTTGTGTTTAATCTCTACCAGTTTGTTTTATTATAAACCAATGGGGAAAACAGAATTGTGATTTTCGAGAATAGTACAGCTAGGTTCGAACCCTAGCTGTACCAGCATTAGAAAGATCATATACTATATGCATGACGATGATGTCTTTACAAATACTTTCATTGTAAATTTTAAACACTTCTGTGGTTTTGAAATTTCAACAAAAGGAAGTACTTATTAAGTAGACAACTGTATGGAATAAAAGCCGCTTACTGTGTCGTTGCTGATGATTAGTTGTATCGGTATATTGTGAGAGGTGTCCGGAACATCATCAGGATACATACCGTAACCATCCTGTGTACAATCAACATTGCAATTAAATTTATATATAATACTCATTAGTTCATCTGTCATATACAGTCAGCGGAAGATAATTCACAAAGTTTGTGGTAATGTCTATAGACTAATGTTTATACTGATCCTCGTCTTTCGCTTTTATTTGAAGAACAAGTAAATCATATAAAATATACTCGAGAGCTGCTGCAATAACCTTTAAAATCCAGGATGCATAAAGCAGCTATGAATGCTTGATTTCGACAAGATTTTAAAGGCCTATGAATGTATAAAGTGCATTAAACAGTGGCTATAGAACTTACTGCAAGCACGAAGTATTCATAAACTGCCGAGAGATCTTTACCATAAGGTCGAATACCAGAGTAAACCTTACATGGAAGCCCACGCACTGTTTTCTGTAGAAATCAAAGGTTGTAGAATAAAACTTTCAAAAATAAAATCTGATCTATCAGATCCTAATGGTCAAATATTTAACTCTATTCACATCCGCAGAATCGTTTCTTAAATTTAATTAAATGGCACACACATGCACTTCGTTTTTATAAATTACTTTTTATTATACTGCACATGTAAAAACTCTGTACTAGTCTGTACTTCTGTACTTCTATTGATAATTCTTTCTGAAAATTATTACAATATTTTATCAAGGCTCAATAGAAAATAATGTTGTCACTTACTTTCCCGATATAAGTAAAGTTTCCGTCTATACTAAGTATTTCTGTTGGAGATTTCATTGTTAATTTGTACCAGAGATAATCTATTGCAGTGGCTGTCTGGTTGACGGTCGCTCTATCATCTGTTCTCGGTATAGGCTGTATCTGACAGTTACCTGTCACTTTGTCCTCTATATACTGTATTCCTGTTACACGAAACAATGCGTGAGAGGTAAATCTTCTTGAGTACAGTTTAATTAATTTGAACTTCCCAGTTCCAAAACACTAATTTGAAAAGATCGATAATATATCTTTGTATACTTAATGCATGCGATCTCATATTTTACTGTGTACTGATATTTTATGCTAACCAATAATGTTAATATATCTATACTCTAAAGAGTGACAGTGTATTTAAGTGTGACTTTACATATTCTTGTACATGTTGTCAAATCAGCTCACTCAGGGTTTCATTTTCTATTTTTCTTACATTAGAATGTTACAGGATATTTTGAAGTTAATTATTTGTATTCTTACCATAGTTGTAATCATCAATGATAGTGACGGGCGTGTCTGTCGGTATACCGGCTAGGGGAGCCTGGAGTCTGAGGTCTATCCGAGTTATCCTCTTCGTTTTGTCGTACCAAAACTTTTATTTATGAATAAGAGTGGAAATACTGCGAGTATCACAAAATTTACGTGGCTGCATATACAAATTAACATTCGTGAAATCGCCAAGGCAATAAAATAAAGTTAAAGCACCACCATCAAGTTGTCGGCAGAAATGTTTGAACTATGTTGCTGATTGTGTTTGATAGGGCTGGTGCCCATTCTAGACTCATTCATAAAAACAGTGACACAGCAACATCTTCCTGAATATTCTATGTTTATTTTACAGAAAAGAGTTGTTCTTACTTTACAACCTCGCTTGAAGCCTATAGTCAATTCTATCAACAAGGCATAATTTTGACAAAGTACAATTCAACTATGTAGTATTCCTGGTCGCCTTGGATAGTTGTATATAAAGTTGACGAACAAGTTTCAGTACACTGTTTCTAGTAGTTTGAGAGATAGCAATTAGTATTAAAAAAACGTTAACTAGGAAATGGGGTGTCATTTTGATCAAATTAATGCACGATCTGTGCAATTTGATGCTAAGATTTGTTCATTGACCCTGAGGACAAATGTAAAGTCTGTTGCTGTTTGAGAGATAGCAACTTCTGCCAGGCCGATTATCTTGCCAAGCTTAAGGTACTTCATTAAATAATTTTATTTTAGTCCTTTCCGTTTGTTTAAGTGATACTTACATCATTTTCGTATATGTTGTTCTTTCCTGTCGTGAAAATTTCTACTTTTGCATGAAAGAAGTTTTGCACTGTTGGTACTGGAACACTGGCACGCCCCGGGCATACCACGCCAACCGGTGGCTTCCAAAGGTATAAGCATAAATATTGGTTAGTATACAATAATATACATTTGTATCTCTTCTCCTTGAACATTTTTGCAGGATTTAAGACAGGACACATAATCAACGCAAACGTACATGTTTAACATAATACATAAATTTTATAATTAACAAAAGAAAAGTTACATATAGAGAGTCGCCCAATACTGGCAGTTGACGATTGTTGAATCCTTTCTTTTCCTACCCAAACCTTTCTTGTATCCACATAAAGCTCTTTGGAAAAATGAAAAGCGGAGTATTCACGCCCCCGCCTAAAATAAAAGAATATGAAATTTATACAGCCTCGCTAATTGTTTTTACCTCAAAAACAGTTGGGTCGTCGATGCTGGTTTTAAAGTTGACATAGTCATAAAAATGTTCGACATTTGACACAGCACCTGTGAAGTCTAACTGCACACCTTTAACATGCGCACGGACTGGAATCTGTGGATAAGCTATCGGATCCTGCCAGTTTGTAGCTAGAAAACAAAGCAAATAAATTGCACTGCACGCTATTCAGCTTATGAATTTTAGTGGGACACCACTTTAAACAATTAATGGCACAGTTCACATTGATGAATGGAGAAAATTAGACATGTCATAATCTAGAATATCTATGGTAATTGTTGATTTTAATCGTTAATTGTGGCAGCAATCAAACAATAATGATCTTGAAGAACGCACACATGTTCAATGTTCTTAGCAAAGCATTACTTATATGTGTTCGTTTTTCAGTAGATGTTGGCAAACTTGGATCTCCACATGCTGCAGGAAGACAGACCGGACAGTAAAATTTCAATTCAAACAAACGTATACTGAAAACAATATATAGAACTATGAACAAATGTTTGAGACGATTATTGTGGTGAAGTGATTTCAGGTGCTCTTACCAGTAAAGTAGTAATCAAGAGTAAAATTTGCCCGAAGCTGTGGCCAGTATAAACAGGACTGCCAGCGGTCAACCCGAATACCACGAACAATATCTGGGCCCATATATTTCTGAAAACGAATAACAACTGTATTTTTTTTCATTAAATTTTCATCAAATATCTGTTTTCATTTTCAGTACTGTTAGATAACATTGTTTGTTTGTTTGTTTGTTCGTTTAAACAGTCATCTTTGAATTAGTGAGCTACTAGTATAGGGCCTAGGAATACTGTCTTTCAAATACTATTATTGTTCATAATGCCATACGAATCGTTTCAGTTATTTGCGTTTTAGCGGCATATCATATAAAAAAATAACAAGACTTAGAATAAGTTACTTTTGTAAAACTAATAAAAAGAGAGCATGTATTTCAACAGAATATCTAAGAATTTAAAATCAACGGCCAGGGGAATCAGACCCAAAGGAAATGAGTAAATACAAAATAGCGTTTACAGACGGACAGGTTTATGGAAAAGCTCCTCTGTTAAAATACTCAGGGTTCAGTGATTGCATGCAACACTGGTGCGTACCTGTAATTCCATATTAACTTACCTGTCCTGAAGACTTTAAGATATGAAGTGCTCCAGCAGTATTAAGAATGTGTGGAATCCCACTTTTCGACAAGTTTCCAAACAACACATCTGTCTGTTCTTTGGCTAGATTTTTAACTGTGCATGTTTTACCTGCAGATAGGACGACAATACGTATAATGTTTAAACGGACAATTTGTAATATTGTGATGACGGAAAATGATAACCATTTTTTTGTACAAAGGCTTTTAAAATCTGTGTTGTCTTCCAGTAAGCTCTTCGTAACTTGGACAGTTACATATCATTTCGTAATATGTAACATAGAAACGTAAACGATGATTTTTTCCCGTGTCCTTAAAAGTGAGGTTCTTACATAGTGCTCTGACTTCGATTTTTTTTATATATTGGTGAGCAATTTCCTAGCTATTCGAGTTGGGAATGTATTTTAGTGACACAACATTTCTGTTTATTGTGAGGTATACAAGTAACCAGCTTAAAACTACGGTCGCCTACATTTCGGGCCTTTAACTGACCGTTCCAAAGAAAAAAGGTTCAGTCTATATATAAGTGTATAATGTGTTTGTCCTGTGTGTTGTTACGTGTTCTCGGGAGTGTATGTACTTTACTTGTTGCAGCTCGGGGAGCGGTGGTGTAAAGGTTAAGGTGTCTGCCGCTCATTCCGGAGGTTGCGGGTCCGAGCCCCACTAGAGTCACGATCGTACCTCCTCATATGACACCAGTACTGGCTTTTCCAGGAAGCGAACTCGAGGGTGACTCGATAAGCTAAAAGCTTTCTTCACAAACGAGTTAAATAAATTAGTATAAACTAAACTAATAAATCTTACCTAATATGTAAAGAACTTGATTATTGGTGTAATCAAACAGCGATATATTATCTGTGTTGTTTTTCTTAGCTCGCAGTGCAGCGTTGTTTCCAGGATTGTCAAAGTATTCATACGCAGTGATGGTATAGTTTTTATTTACAAAATTTGCCTCGATAGTTGTTTGAAACTGGTCCGGCAGCTGTGGTAATGATGGATCTAAATAAAAAGGTTTGTTCTCGAGTCCAGCGCTTTGATAAAGGAAAGATCGACTGGGTACCAACCTTGTCAAATACTAAATAGAAAATATATTGAACTGCTACTCAGACGTAAATCTTTTAGTGAAACATCTGACGGAGAAACTAGATGCTACAGAGTGATATTAAAATTACTTGTAAGAATATGTCAC
Source organism: Saxidomus purpurata (assembly GCA_022818135.1). Taxonomy (NCBI): domain Eukaryota; kingdom Metazoa; phylum Mollusca; class Bivalvia; order Venerida; family Veneridae; genus Saxidomus; species Saxidomus purpurata. The sequence continues at coordinate 49,555,287 of JAFMSR010000005.1, read as the reverse complement.
TGTATTGTGCAGGTTACCGTGCAAGACGAAACAAGGCACGTTTAGTTTAGTGTAGTGTAGTTTAGTGTAGTTTAGTTTAGTTTAGTTTAATCATATTTTGTTGTAAATTGTTTTACATATACATTAACATAAAGACAATTAATACATGCAGTTGTAACATTTACAAATGGATTGGAGTTATGCCAACTCAGTGAATGGCCCGTTCCACAATTTAAATGTATTCATGTATTCATTACATTTTACAGAAAAGCATTGTATGACATTATAGGTATTGTATGCAAAATGAAGAACATATCGTTCGGACCCACATTAATCATATAAACTGACACGAATAAGAAACGCAACAAGTAATGTAACAGTCAATATTTATTACATATTTGATGTTTAGCCTAACAGACTTGTGTGTAAAGCAACAGTAAATAAAACAATTTCATTAAAAAAATCACATGAGATCACATTTTTACGCGTCAACGTCAGTACAGTTAACAGGCTGGTGCAATTGACCAATCGGGCTTTCGAAATCAGCTTTTTTAAAAATGATTTTCTTCACTTGGAAAAGGTGTGAACACGTTGTGCATGATAAAAACATCTAAAAAAAGTTTCAAAGTACAGAATTATTCATGTTTTCCTGCAAAAATTTGTCTCCGAATTGCTGAAAAAAAAACCTTTTTGGCATTTTCTTTTAAACTTATTGACAGAAAGTTCTAAAACAGCTCAGATTCGTAGAAAATACACACATAATTATAAAGAAACCCAAATTAAGATACACAAAGGTATAGTTTGTTGCGCCGGTCCTTTTTTTTGATATCACATATAAAGTATATGGAAACTGAAAGTAGAAGGGCCAAAAGCCTGGCGCAAGAAATGGCTGGATGGAATTTGGTGATGTGGAGTTTTTCATACCCTACTAATGCAAATAACATTCCCTAGCTGTTTCAGAAACATTCATGAAGATTTGCACTGAAAATCTTAAAAAATGTGTTTTTCGGTGATTTCAAACTTATTTTAATTATGTTAAAAAATCTCAAGATGACTTTTATTCACTTTTAAATTTATTCTCTACATCTGAACTTTGTAATAGAATGTAAATTGTATGAAATTATTCATTTTTAAAAAAGTTTATTTTTGGAAGCCCGATCGGACAATTGCATCAGCCTGGTTAATACCGCGTATGGCCACCATTGCTCTGTATCACAGCATGAACTCTACGCGCCATGGAAGTGCACAGATTTCTGTGAACACGTCTTGGAATATTGTTCCATTCCTGTTGGAGAGCCTGGGTCAACTCATTTACGTTGTTTGGAGCATGAGGACGTTGACGTAACCTTCGTCCAAGTTCGTCCCACATGTGCTCAATGGGATTACAATCTGGAGATCGCGCAGGCCATGGTAACACAGGTACATTGGTTTGCTGTAGGAACTGTCTTGTCACTATAGCGGTGTGTGGGCGTGCATTGTCATGCATGAACGTAAGTCGCTGACGTTGACGAAACATTGGCACAACGTGAGGTCGAAGAATCTGGTCAATGTAACGTCTCGCGTTTAGATTACCATTACAAACAACAAGGGCAGACTTGAAGTTGGTATTTATAGCTGCCCATACCATGACTCCGCCACCACCGTACGGATAAACTTCACGTACGCAGTTGTGTGCGAAACGTTCGTTGCGGCGTCTGTATATTCTGACCCTCCCGTCAGCGTGATGGAGATTAAATCTCGATTCGTCGCTAAATACAACATTTCCCCACTGACGTCGTCGGTTATTAAGAGCCCAGCGTTGCCTTTCCTGACGATGACGTCGGGTAAGTCCCTGACATCGAGCTGGACGACGGCAATGAATCCCGCGCTCACGCAAACGATTAATCACTGTTTCACGGTGAATTGGTCGTCCATGATTTCCTATTACAGCATATGACGTGGATTGCGCCGTCACAAACCTGTCACGTAAATGACGTTGACGTATCAGATTATCTTGACGTCTGCTTGTTACACGCGGCGCACCGGAACGTGGACGGTCATCAACTGTTCCTGTAACGTTAACACGTTGAACTAACCTCGAAATTGTTGATCTTGAAACATTGTATTGTCCAGCTACCACATTTTGTGAAATACCACCGGCCAAAAGTCCCAAAATTTGATTTCTTTCAGCCAAATTTAGCCTTGGCATATTTATTAAAAAATTTAATCCGTGTTGGGTATACTTTTTATACAGTAAATAAATGAGGCAATGTACACAGCAAGTTTTGTTTCGAATCGCCTCGTGGTAAGACAGCACGATGTGCACGTGCATTTTGTTCACCGCTGTGCGGATGACCGGAAGTTGTGTATTGTATGCAAAATAATTGATGGTGTGTAGAAGGTATACAGTGTAGCATACATGTATATGCATTAAGTATCGATATTTGCTTTAATATCGAAATGTTGAGGAAATATGTTTGTAGCGTTTCTTATTTGTGTCAGTTTACTTACCGTTCGGGCCCGGAGTAACCGTGTACTTAGTGCAGTATGAAGACTGTCCGTGTGCAGAATAAATCATGAGAAGAAAAGGTAAGATCTGAAAGATGAACAAATATTCATTTAAACTTGCCAATGGTCTTTAAATACAGATATTTTGTTGAAATAAGTAATAGGATCGGGAGAAAAGTTCAGGAGTAAATATCAGGAGCAAGGTTCAGAAGTAAGGTAAAGGAGTAGACACGCAAATGTAAGGTACATGGGTAGGTTCAGGTGTAAGGAACGGCAGACAGGTTCCAGAAGAAAGTGTGGGAATAAGGTTAAGGAGTAAGATAAGGAGGAATTACCAGGAGAAAAGTTCAGGAATAAACTACAAGAATAAGGTTCCGGAGTAAATATCAGGAGTAAGGTTTAGGAGTAAGAAACGGGAGTAAGGTACATAGTGAGGGATTTAAGAGTACAGGAGTAAAATGCAAGAGTAAGGTACACGAGTACGTTTCAGGAGTAAAGCACAAGAGTATGGTTCGTGAGTGAAAATCGGGAGTATTAAGGTACACGCGTAAAATACAGGAATGAGCTCAGGAGTGAAGTTCAGGAGTAAGGCAAGTTAAATATATTTTAGATACATGCATATTATTGGTTTGCATTTTAACTGTATGACGTACAATCAATCCTCCTTGATGTATTTCATTGAATTCTATCTACACCGAGCACCTTTGACTGACATGCGCTTTGCTGGAAATATTTTTCTATGATAGAAATTTAAGACTTTTGTAGTCTTTGTAAAAGAACTTAGGTGTTAAAAATCTCCTCTAAACCTGAAAAGACTTTGTAAGTATGCTTCTTTGCATTCACGAAAGTCTAGCTTTTTGCGGGAACCACGTGAGCAGTGCCATTGGTCCACTGAGTTGTAGCCATAAATACTGTCTTATACTAAATTAGTATATCATACATACGTATACTTTTTGACTTTGGTAAATAATGATATGCTAATTTTAAACCTACGTACCTTAAATATTTAACCTATATATTACCTTAGATAGCATATGTCATAGTCATAAAAAATAATTGCATGTTATGTTTAGATCATGCACGTTCATAATATAGTTTGTTAAAGTTAGCATTGATGCGGGTCCTCTTCTGTCAGCATGCGTTAGGTAGGTTCTATAATAGTTCAATGGAGGGATAGAGTTGAAAGAAAATCCAAACAATTCGGGATGGGTGGGAAGGGGGCGAGTGTACAAGTACGCGAAAACTAAGATTAGCCGCAGTGACCGCTAAACATGTAATTTATTTGTGACATACAAAATATCTTACTTCTTGAAGCATTCTTAGTCCGTATATATATATCTTCAATCAATACAGGCACTGTGAAATAATTTATTAACATATATACATACGAGTCAACTATATACTCTAATCACATGTGGTAACATGACATAACTCGGGTAAACTGCCGATAAAATCAACGATACTTAAAATATTTCTAAATCATCCTATAATTTGGCTACTGCATCGTTTAGATAGCAGGTTTGAGTGGTTATTGATATAGTAACATTTAAATAATGTCTTTGAACAATGTCGTTGTCTACGAACTTACATGCTCGATTTATAACAATATAATGAGAAGTCATTTGGACTAGCAACTCTACTGTATACGAATTTGAAGTCAACCTCTATTAAAATATATACGCCCCGAAGCACAGCGTCTGGCCAGGATGCTCCTATTAAAAGTAGACTTGCTCGAATTAACTCGGGAAATCCTATTGTATAGTTTAAAAGTGAATATGTCTGGTTAGTTTTGGTTAACAGTATACAAGTCATTATCAGTTTTATCAGTAATCGGACACATCAAATAACGTTATTTATAACTGCTAGATCGACTATGACCAAACTGCTTTTATACTGTACCTGTAACCTGCAATCGTGTTCTTCTTTTTAGCTCACCTAAGCACGAAGTGCTCAATCCGTCGTTTGTCTGTCCACATAACCTTGTGAACACTCTAGACACCGCATTTATGGCCCAATATTGATGAATCTTTGTCAGAATGCATGCCTGCATAAAAAATCGACCGAGTTCGAAATGGGTCACGTGGGGTCCAAAACTAGGTCACCAGTTCAGATAATAGAAAAAAAACATTGTGAACATTCTAGAGGCCACATTTGACCCCCCCCAAACATCCTGAAAGTTGGTCAGAATGTTTGTCTTGACAAATTCTCTGCCAATTTGAAACTGGACCACGTGGGGTTAAAAACCAGGTCACCCGGTCAAATTTTAGAAAAAAGCTTGAGCAATCTACAAGCCACATTTTGTACCCAGTTATCTTGAAATCAGTCAGAATGTATGCATTGATGAACTCTAGATTAAGTTCGAAACTTGGTCAAACACTAGGTCACGAGGTCAAATCATAGAAAAAGCTTGTGAACACTCTAGAAGTCACGTACCATATTTTCTTAAAAATTAGTCAGAATGTATGTATTCATAACCGAGGTCATAAACTAGGGCATCAGGTCAGATCATAGAAAAACCTTGTGAATACTCTAGAAGCGACATTTTGCACTCAGTCATCATGAAAAATATCAGATTATTTTGATGAAAGTCAAGTTCGAAACTGGGTCATGTGGGGTCAAAAACTAGGTCACCAGGTCAAATCATAGAAATCATGTAATAGACCACATTAACATTTCTGCAGGTGAGTAATCTGGTCTAGTTCGCGGTGATTTTCAGCGGTAATTCGAAAGAAACGGTAGAATTATTTGAAATCAACGGACGATGACATGTACATGTATTCATGTTGAATTTCACGCAGAACACTCAGACAGATGAATATTGCTTGGTCATGACTTCAAAGCGGAAACAGTATAAATTACATTCAACTGAAATAGTGCAATACTCATTCGGCCTAAAAATGATTTGAATTAGTGAAGATAATAATGATGTATAAGTATAAATATACAGTGTAATAAAATACGTATATGACATAGATTGTGCCATCCTAAAAGCACATAATGGGTTCTATGTGTTAAGGTGAGCTAAAAAGATGCCATGAGCATCATCAGTTGTTCTCAGGTCAGCTAAAAAGCCAAAGACTGACAAAGCAATTTTTAACCCATTATATTCCTTTCCTTGATAAAAATCCCACTGTCCAATCTTTCATCAATCTTCTTTGGTAGTGTTTGTTACTGGCTATTTTCTTCTATAGAATAAGAAGCACCTAACAGGATAGCACTGGCCGTGCCACTACCTACATGTGTATACACCATACAGTCATACAAAAGGTACCAACTTCAGACAGCTTGAGGGTGTTATACCATTCTCAACTTGTACTAACTGTCAGCTGACAGATAAACGTGCTACAACTATACCTCTCAAATTGTAGTCTCTCAGCTGACAGATAACATGCTACAACAATACCTCTCAAATTGTAGTCTCTCAGCTGACAGATAAACGTGCTACAACTATACCTCTCAAATTGTAGTCTCTCAGCTGACAGATCAACATGCTACAACTATACCTCTCAAACTGTAGTCTCTCAGCTGACACATCAACATGCTACAACAATACCTCTCAAATTGTAGTCTCTTAGCTGACAGATCAACATGCTACAACTATACCTCTCATATTGTAGTCTCTCAGCTGACAGATCAACGTGTCTCTCAGCTGACAGATCAACGTGCTACAACTACACCTCTCAAATTGTAGTCTCTCAGCTGACAGATAAACTTACTACAACTATACCTCTCAGGCAACAGACAGGTCTGATTACTATACTAGTCATATTGTAGTGAATATTAAAATTGTAAACTGGCAGCTAACCAGAGAAAATCGTGAATGACCAGAGAAAATAAATACCCATAGTCTGTGACATGTATTTGTCAATGATGATCATCTATTGCAAATAGTTAGAACTGTACAAACAATAGGCATTCCATCTACATTTGAAACAAATGATTGAATGTAATCTTCAATGGAAACATCAAAGTACTTGAAATTCATACATGGCTGTATATAACATCGCACTTAATAATATTTCTAACATAAAAAGTGAAGAGATCAAAACCATGTTTTAATAACCTTTGTACTTTTAGCTTTCTGGAATACAACAGTAATTGCAGTAAAATCTGCTGCACAAAATTAGGTGATGACTCATTTACTGTTGTTAACCATCAAGTTTCCAGGAGCATGAAGAGACCATCACATCACTATTCTTCAGCTTCTTCAGACTTTTTGACCCGTTGAAACTTTATTCTAACGCAGTACCGATGTAACGTCGTTTCTGATTGGTGACGTCGTTTAAATTTGCGACTATTAAATAACGTATATATAGTCGCAAAATTCAAACGGCGTTTTAATTATCGCATTTAGACACATTGTGCGTTAGAAAAGGGATAACTATTTAGTGATTTTGATATTTGCGACCGTATATACGGTTTTAATGGTTGCAAACAGTTTTAACAGCTCCGGCTTACGCTGTCGCCGTTAAAAATATTTGCAACCATTAAAAACCGTATATACAGTCGCAAATATCAAAATTACAAAACAGTTATTACTATATTATAACTAAATGAAAGTCAAAAACATACAATGTAATAATTTGTTACAGAATGATGTGACACCAATTGCTACTACTTTTAAAAATTAGGACAATACAGAATGTGAGTTTAAAGTACAGTTATTAGAAAGCTAATAACAGCAAATGTCAGAATACATATAAAAACATAAAAATTTGATGCCAAAAATAGTTTTGAAAGTCTGGACTGCTATGTCATGAAAACGCAAGAAATTTGTGCTTTTTGAATAACCACATAAATGTTCAGAGGAATCTGTAAATTTTCGAAACTTCAAGAAAATGATAGAAGAGTTTTAACAGCGAGTTTCTGTAGTTACTTCACTTTGTAATTAATTCATGCAGGTTGAAGGTTCAATCTCAGCTCATGCTGAACATTGTGTCTCTAGGTGGGACACCGGATGCCACTTTTTGCCTCAGTCCACTATGCTGGGGAATGAGTAGTTACTAGCTCTTTTACTTTTACACAATTGGTTTGATCATGGGTGATGTTTCAAGATAAACCAATGTAAGTTTGAAAAATTGTTAAAGTATGCAATCAAGTTGAAACAAATAAATACAAGCTTCAGTGTTACAGCTGGTAATAGAACAATCAAGGTGTTGATGTGTGGTGGTAAATAGACAATAAACTACATACATTGATATAGATACTATGCCGACATGACTAGGCTAGGAAACGCACTGTTATCACAGTAGAAATATTATATAACAAGTCAATTCATCATGATATTCCTGTGTGCAAACACTTTTACTAACAATCACATGTATCAATTTTCTTGTCTATCACTAAATCAGTTGACCGATTAACTGTCATTTTTTTATCTTGTGCAAATTATTGCCTTCTGCAAAATGTCCGGCTCCCCAATCAGCAGCCTGCTGTGTAATTGACAGTTTGCCCTTGGCATTCACAACATATATACATGCTAAATAGTTATGTCAATCAATATAATGTAGAGTTGCTTAATGTTTCATTTTCTTTAATATCTGTCCGACTGCCTTTAAGTTGTGAAAATGACATACAGTGGCAGTCCCAGCTAGATCAGTTCTCTCTGTATAACAACATATACGTTCTACAACAACTACTTGCTAAACATTGCGTATCTCATATGATAAGACATAACAGAATGAAGTTAGGATCACCACCTAACACAACTGGAACTGGTACCATAGGCACCTAAAATAACCCCAATATATTTATACCTTTTGTATGCAAGTACAATGTATTCAGATAGTCAAAATTTTCATAACATCATAGGGTTGGTTGTGAAGTATTTAGTTGTTTGGTTGTCTGATGCTAAACTGTAGCAGTTGCATCTTCCAGAGTGTGTACCCTATTTTTACTACCGGTAAACAGCATATCCTTTAAAAAAGAAGACTAAGGGCCATAACTCTGACAGTATTTGTGGCATCAAAAATTCTTTGCTTCATGCACATCTGCACATCATGTGTTACTGTTCAAAGCTAGAAAGCTCCTGATGCAAAACTCGAGGAGGAAGTGCATTCACAAGATTGTGTACACTATATGTACTTCAATATGCATATTCTGGAAAAAAAACAACCCAAAAACCTAAAGGCCTCAAGTCTGACATCTGTACATGTGGGAAGAGTTACATCCACAAGACTGTCTACAGACAGATACACAGATGGTGATGTTAAGAAATTATTTGCTTTATGCCCTTCATGTGTAGTGACTGTGCCAAAGTAGAAAGCTTCTGATACAAAACTGTAGCGTCCAAAAATTGTGTTCTCTTCAGTTACTGTGCCAAGGTAGAAGGCACTGGATGGAAAACTGTAGAAGTTGCATCCACAAGATTGTGTCAACTGATGCATAGATGGACAGGCAGACAGACAAGCTGATTCCAGTATATCCCCACTTCCAACTTTGTTGGGAGGGGGTGGGGGTACAATAATCAATGTACTAGTTTATACAGACATTAAACCGCAGCAATAATATTTACAAGGGTTTGCTGAAGGACATTGAAACTGTAAATTCATAAATTCCCAATCATAGAATGCTAGTTTTACTTATTAATTTATTTTGTGAGGTATACAGTCTCACTATTTTGTATAGCTATTATTCCTACATCTTTCAAAATTGGGCATGTATGTGTGCCACAGTACCACATACAGGTGTGTCACAATCAAATAAATCAGATGTTGATAAATTAATCACAGAAAATTTATACTGATCCTGTTTTGTGTTGTAAATTCAACACTCTAATACCTTTCTATAATAAAGGTGTGAAAGTGCAGTTTCTGTGTGTGGTGAACACCAAGCAAGACAGGCTAACAATAAATAAGGAAAAAATTAACAGCACACGAATGACAGAGTTATGACCTAACATGTGTAGACTGTTTCCATGATGTACAGAAAGATCTACAATATAGACATTTTTTGACAAAAAAGTTAATCTTTGTACACTTCTTATAATTCTTATCTGAACATTATTTAATTATTTGATTAACATAATAAACCAAGCACATATAAATACTGCTTGTTGTTTAATTCATACTAATTTATTTTAGCTCGATTTTGAAGAAAGCTTGTAGCTTATCGTGTCACTCCCCGAGTCCACTACCTGGAAAAACTAGTACTGGTGTCAGATGAGAAGGTACGGTTGTGACCCCAGTGGGGCTCAAACCCGCAACCTCTGGGATGAGTGGCAGACACCTTAACCTCTACACCACCGATCCCCTTGATCATTATATGTAAGTACAGGTCTCCTTTGCTCCCTGAGCACTGAAATTCTGATGTATCATTAAGTGTTATTTATGTAACTATGAAGAGAAATACATTGTTCTAGCTGCAATTGTATGTAGCTACTGTGTTAGTGTTTCTGAGCAGTTAGGCACTGGATGGAGGCACTGGATGGAAAGCCTTTCACATGGTCCACATAAAAATTGAGGTATTTAAATCAACTGTGAGATGTGTTTGCCTGATACACACATATTAAAATTATGTGTCCTTGTGTAACACTGTTTAACCTAATACAGGGAGAACTTTTCACTGACATTCAACATTGTGTTTAAAGATGCACATTCACTTGACATATCTGAAATAACAAACCACATTCCTGGCATACTAAATTTAATGTTACAGTTCATGCAAATTAGATGATAAATCACTGCTGGACGCTCCTAGTTACTGATTACAAGCTGCAGGGTGTGTAGCATCACCAGCAGCTATAGCTGTCCAACCATGATGCTACATATTCAGTTTACTAATACAGACAATAACAGACTGAAAGAACTACTAAAGTGCCTGCCATGACAGAGCTTATTAGCTGATTACATGTCACACTAAATAATGTACATCACAGACTTCTACCAGGACTTAACATTTTAGAACAAGTTCCATTTCCTTCTTCCAGCCCATGCTTTATTGTGACACTATTGAATCATCTCCTTCTTTACATACAAACACACTGCCCTTGATGTATCGTCCTATATTTGTAAAACATTGATGATTCTTGTGAAATTTCCACTATCTCAGATACTCATGGTGGGCACAATGATAACTACAATATCTATTTTTAGCACCATCCAACTAGAATCTGATTTTGCAGTTGCAGCTGTCTGAATCAAACCCTTTTGTTTATTGTACAAACCCCTAGATTAGACTCATTATGACAATGCTATTTTTGTGACATTTCAGATTACTACTTCACAAACTATTTACTTTTCCCTATTTAGGTCAAGCAATAACAATCAATGAATCCAGGTGTAATGGGCAGGTGTGCTACTTAGTGATGTTGAAATCTCTAAAATTTAGTATCCGAAACTGTAACATTTATAAATAACTATTCTTCAAAAGATTACATAACAAAATCCTTCCTTTATTTCTCGCATACAAAGTAAAGAGGAGAGTTTAAATGTTTGATCACATGACAATTAAGCTAGGGATGAGCCATGGACAGCAAAAACTATATAACTCCATCAACAGTATATAATTTAACAGAAATCTTAGTAGAAATAGAACTATAATTCTTCCAAAAATAAGTGGATAAAACTAACTTGAGCTGTATTACAATAATAAAAATCTGAAGTAAATTTCATTGAAATCTTCTCACTGTTATTGAAAGTTATTCCATTGAGATGACATCACAACCTACAATATAGTCTGACCAGCCATACCCAAAAAAGGGCAATCAAACAAAATAATCGTAAGTCAGTCTATTTGAGTATTTTAAACAAACAAAATTTCAGGTTTTATATGCATTAATTTCAGCTTCTTATGCCCAATGAATAAAAGTTACAACATCTTAAACACGTATACTTAACACTTCATTGATTACACCTGTCATGTGTCAAAGCAAGACTGCATAAAAAAATGTCAACGCAGGTGAACCATTAAGACTATGTTATAAGAAACAGCTAGTGTTCAATAAAGTAAAGCTTTCAAAAAAAGTTTCATTTATCTAAGTCAGTGCTTACTGAAAAATAGCACAGACAAGAAAGGTGCTATATATACGGTTAGTAGCAATAATCCTAGGGCCATGACCAAAGTGTACTGAAAATATATACATCACTTTTTGATAGTAAACCTTCTAATGAAGTTTCATTGAAATACAGCCAGTGGCTGATGAAAGAGCATAAACCAAATACAGATGGTTGTATAGATTTAACAATAACTACATGTTTCCCTTTTGCAGACATAACACATACAAAATTCATGTCTTTAGATTAAGTTAGGGCCAGTGTAAAACATTTTAACATAATTATTGCCATTAACAGATATAGGTAGTAATAAGCCGGCATTGCATAAATTTGTATATTACAGTTTCAGATGTCTAAAGTTTTAAAATTGTAACTATTCGAAATGGCCATATCACAACTTATGTTTTAACACAAAGATTGCTTAAATTTGTAAGAAACATGGATATTATTCTGAGTTACTTCTCCTGTTGAGAGATAAAAAATGAACATGTACTCAACAACAAGCTTTTTGATGTATTTTACAATATATTTGATAGGAATATCTCATACACAGAGTTATATACTTTGAGTGTAACTTGGTGAATTTTGTTTTTGATGGGCTTAAACAGCTAATAAATGTCTTTTTTTTTAATTTTGAAGGTAGTTTTGAATGGTAATACATTTGTTCAATTACGCCTATTTGGGTTAAAAGAAGTGCACATCTACAACAGAATAAAATGAAACAATTTTCTTTAAAATTGTCAATTCTATTTGTTTTCATTCTTTAAATTAAAACTACTTGAAACATTATACTAATATATTAATATAACTACAACAAAAAGACGTCAACAGAAAACTTTGTACTCAATATTTCACTTTCATGTTTTAATTCAAAGGGAAGTAATTTGATATTTACTGAATAGGTAACAGCATGTCTTTAATGTCTAGCAGTGTTAATTTTTAGTCTTTTATAATCCCATTTTTCATTTTCTATATACAACACAACAGACATTGTCTGTCAGGAAAATGGTTTACCTGATACAAAACTTGGTTAAGAAGATCTAGAAATTCATACATGTACATAACTATTCCACACTGGCACACTTTATCAAACAACAATGAAAATTTATGACTTAAATACTGCATTTGTTTTTTGTACCAGGTCTTACATTGTCCAAACTGTGACAGCAGTAATGTACTGCACTGACATAAATATCTCATCTTGTGCATCTCACATAAAATAACTAAGTAAACCATGCCAGCTTCTGCAATAATAACAAGTGTAAAATGTTGTCTTTCACTGTAAGTCTTGCTTTATTTAGTCTTTAAAACTGTTTGTTGTCTATAGCCTGGGTAACTGTCAATCTTTTGCCAGGGAGTTTAGAAAAGTCTTCACCTCATCCATCTCCTGGAAATAACACGTTTACAGTTACAATACAGAATTCTGGACCACATGAACAGTTGGAAGTAACACATTTAGAGTTACAATACAGAATTCTGGACCACATGAACAGTTGGAAGTAACATGTTTACAGTTACAATACAGAATTCTGAACCACATGAACAATTGGAAATAACATGTTAACAATTACAATACAGAATACAGAATTCTGGACCACATGAACAATTGGAAATAACATGTTTAGAGTTGCAATACAGAATTCTGGACCACATGAACAATTGTTTGTTTCAATAAATGATCAAGAAGTACTTTAATTTGAACCCTGATAGACCATGTTTTCTGCTAGAACACAGATACTCTCCATGTCTCATCTTTTGTCATGTCAGAGTCTGGTCTGTTAATCTGTCATAGATGTAGAATTATGATATCATCAGTATTTCAAATCGCAGGCCCTGCTTCATAGCAGACTTAAAGCTTGGTACACATGGGATAAAACAGTTGCTCAAACCATGACACTGGAAGAAAATCTATCAATTAAAACTGTAACATAATTAGTTAAACAGGTTTGCTGCGTACATCCGGATATGTACTCAGTTTGAATTGTATGTCGCCTGAGCAAACAAGAGCTGTCCCTCACAAGTGACGAATGCCCCCGAAAGAGGTGCCTCACAGTCTGTGTCCTCTCCATGTGCTCAATAAATGTGCTATGTAATTTTAAAATCCTTCCATGCATGACAGAGTAACCATGCATACAGTTTTCCATTACTTTAAACACTAAGTGTGACCTTGACCTTTGAGGTAGGGACTTGGGTCTTGCACGCGACACATCCGCTTGATGTGCTAGACATTTGTGCCTAGTTATTTTAAAATCCTTCAAAGCATGATAAAGTTATAGTCCAGACACGAATGTATGCATATATACAGGATTCCATTACCTATAAACTCTAAGTGTGACCTTGACCTTTGAGCTAGGGACGTGGGTTTTGCACGCGACACGTCATGTTGATGTGCTAGACATTTGTGCCAAGTTATTTTAAAATCCTTCAATGCATGACAAAGTTACAGTCCGGACACGAATGTGTGCATATATGCATAATTATATAGAGGAATCCGTTACCTTCAAACTCAAAGTTTGACCTTGACCTTCGAGCTAGGGACGTGGGTCTTGCACCCAACACGTCGTCTTGATGTGCTAGACATTTGTGCCAAATTATTTTAAAATCCTTCAATGCATGACAAAGTTACAGTCCGGACACGAATGTGTGCATATATGCATATATAGAGGAATCCATTACCTTCAAACTCTAAGTATGACCTTGACCTTTGAGCTAGGGACGTGGGTCTTGTACGCGACACGTCGTCTTGATGTGCTAGACATTTGTGCCAAGTTATTTTAAAATCCTTCAATGCATGACAAAGTTACAGTCCGGACACGAATGTGTGCATATATAGAGGATTCCATAACCTTCATACTCAAAGGTGACCTTGACCTTTGAGGTAGGGTGTGAGTCTTGCAGGGGGGACGTCGGCTTGATGTGCTAGACATGTGTGCCAAATTATTTTAAAATCCTTCAATGCATGACAGAGTTACAGTCCGGACACGAATTGTAAGTGGGGACGCACGGACGGACGGACAGACGGTGCGATTTTAATATGCCACCCTTCGGGGGCATAAAAAAACATGTTACAATTATATATTGCCACAGTTACTAAATTCAAGTCAAATGAATTCATTAAATATCAGTATTCAATAGGTAATTAATAACAATATTAATATCTAACATGGAATACCTCAATACTGTAAGGGGAAGCAATAATAGGAACTAACTGCTGATGACGTCACTAAGTATATTCATGACATCATATTGTTCTGTTCAACTCTGATGATGAAAGCTCCACAGGTATAAGTACTACCATTTTTTAAAGTTTAGGCATGATCTTTCGTTTTGATAGCTTATTCATTCTTGAAATGGAAATCAAGAAGAACTTTCATAAAACTATACTAGATTTTGAGTTATCTCTTAGTCTAATTATTTAAACACAAGAGCTGTCAGTAGGACAGCGTGCTCGACTTTTTTAGTGCTTGCCAATAAAACAAAACTTTGACAGTTAAGGGCAAACAAGACTCAGGGTTTCCTCTGGGTCAATTTTAGTTTGCGCCAACAAATTCGCCAATCAGAAAAAGTTTGCGCCAATGGCTCCAAAGTTGGAGCCACTAGTCTTCAAAGCCTACAGAACACTCTTGGAGAGAGGGGATCGAGTCATATGACTATTATTTAAGATTTGATAGCATGTCAGATAGCGAAAACTGTATGTAGATCTAACTGATACAAAATTTAATTCAAACATTTTTGTAAATTTTAAAGGGTCAAAATAACATTTTCAGGAGTCAATGTGAGACTTTCAATGGTTGAGGCACAGGTCATAGAGTTCATATACTTTAGACTTGCATATGATATTTTTCAGTTCGTGTTCTGCATCACCATGAGATCAAAAATAAAAGTAACAGCTCACATTCCCCGTTTGACACACATTTTCGCGACCTCGCATGTCCGAGAACTGATTTTCGTACACTTATATTTTACGATTTTAAGCGATTTAAACAGTTTGTAATAAAACAAAATTTGTCCAAAAGTATGTTGAATGGTTTTAAATAGTGTTAGATAAGTATTAACAAATACTGAAGATTAAGAAGGCGCCGAATAATATCGCCAAAGATTCATGCAGAGGAAAAAAATACGTCCAGAACAACTTGCAAAGTTAAATTGCAAAGCATATGTCAATAATTTAAATACTGACAACAAAAAACGATGCCGACATTTTTTAAGTCAGTAATAACACGTGATTATCGGAAAAACGGGCATACATGTACATGACTTGTGTTTTGATCGCCCGAAGCGCAATCAGTGAATTACAATACACGGAGCCGTGTCAACAAAGCATCGCTAATTAAATCCGGTGACCGGGTTACAAACAACGTGTTATAAATTCGCAGAGGTCTATTATATTATGTTTTATGATTGTTTATCAATTAAAACCTTTGATAACGACCTAGACGGCCACGTGCTCGTTATCAGGTAGCGATTAATTAGCTCCGCCTTCTTTCGCATACGAGCCAACAGACAACGATCGATTTTTGATTGACATGGCGAAATTGGCGAGATTAATTTGTTGGTGACACTAAAATTCCCCAACTGAAAGATTTTAGCGCCAGAATTCATTTATTGTCGCATTTGGCGCCATTGGCGACCGACAGCGGGAACCCTGAGACTTTAACTAGGAATTTCTAAGTACAAATCAAGAAAATTTTTCACAGAGTTATCTTCTTTTGCTTACAGATAGGTCTTACGATGGTACATAAGTACTCCAACCTTTCAAAGTAATATCTCAAATGGTTAAGTTAACAAGTGGACAAGAATGAAAATTTTAACTGAGTTTCTAAGTCAAAAAGGGCCATAATTCAAATAAAATCCTTGACAGAATTACCTTCTCCTGCCCATGTTTGGGAATCATGATGGTAAACAAGTATTCCAACTTTCAAATTAATATCTCAAACAGTTCAGTCAAAAAGTGGACTGGTACGAAAAACTTAACCAAGATTCTAAGTCCATAAAGGGCCTTAATTTTTAAAACAAATCCCTGACAGAGTTACCTTCTCTTGCGTACAGATGGGGGTAATGATGTGAAATAGCATTAAAAGTTTCAAAGCAATATCTCAAAGGGTTAAGGCAATAAGTGGATTTTACCCATATTCAATGTATTTTCTAAGTCAACAAGAGCTGTCCCTCACAAGTGACGAATGCCCCCGAAAGAGGTATGCCTCACAGTCTGTGTCCTGTCCATGTGCTCAATAAATGTGCTATGTTAGTTTAAAAATCCTTCCAATGCATGACAGAGTAACCAGTGCATACAGTATTCCATTACTTTAAACACTAAGTTACCTTGACCTTTGAGGTAAAAAGGGACTTGGGTCTTGTCAAAACATCCGCTTGATAGAGCTAGTACATTTTGTCAAGATTTTTTAAAATCCTTCAAAGCATAATAAAGTTATAGTCCGGTCACAAATATGCATATATACAGGTTCCATTACCTATAAACTCTAAGTGTGACCTTGACCTTGTGTAGGATGTGGGTCTTGCACGCGACACGTCGTCTTGATGTGCTAGACATTTGTAGAAATACTAGTTTAAAATCCTTCAAGGCATGACAAAGTTACAGTCCGGACACGATGTGTGCATATATGCATATATAGTAGGTACATCCAGTACCTTCAAACTCAAAGTGTGACCTTGACCTTTGAGCTAGGGACCTGGGTATTGCAAGCACATTTCGTCTTGGTATGTGCTATACCATTTGTGCCAAGTTATTTTAAAATCCTCTCAATGCATGACTAAAAATACAGTTCGGACACGAATGTGTGCAAATATGCATATATAGAGGAATCCATTACCTTGAAACTGTGAAAGTATGACCTTGACCTTTCTAGCGTGGGTCTTGCACGCGCATTCTTTGATATACAATGAATTTGTGCCTAGTTCACTTTTAAAATCCTTCAATCATGACAAAATTACCGTCTTGGCATGAATGAATGCATATATAGAGGATTCCATAACCTTCATACTCCAAGTGTGACCTTCACCTTTGAGGTAGGGATGTGGGTCTTGTCACCGCCCCATTCGTTTGATGTGCTAGACATGGATGCCAAGTTATTTCTAAATCCTTCAAACACAGGAAAGTCCTATTCACTTTGAGGCCCTACGAAAGATTTGAAATGCATGCAGAAGGACGAACACACGGACAGAGGACAGCAATCCATTGCTTTCAAACATTATTCTTTCTAAATACACTGCTAACAACATAATGCGTCAAAAAACTCGTCCGAGTTAGTCCTCTTTTGTTGATTAAGGTCAAGTGATGGTTAATAAGTATGGTTAGTTTCAAAGGAATACCCTCCAATGGTTTTGAAATCAAGCTGAGGTGGTATGAAAAAATTAAGCTCAATAAATGCACTTTCAAAGGAAAAAAGGGCCATAATTCTGTCAAAAACCTGACAGAGTTATGTACTCTTGCTGTAGATGGAGGTTATGATGGTAAACAAGTATGATAGTTTTCAAGCCATACCTCTAATACTTTTGAAATAAAAGTGGGGTGGTACAAAAAACTTAACCAAGGTGTGACGCCAAGGCCGACGCCGAGT
Organism: Saxidomus purpurata; assembly: GCA_022818135.1. Lineage (NCBI taxonomy): Eukaryota > Metazoa > Mollusca > Bivalvia > Venerida > Veneridae > Saxidomus > Saxidomus purpurata. The sequence continues at coordinate 49,537,250 of JAFMSR010000005.1, read as the reverse complement.
AGGATAGCTCCCCTTTTCATAGAAAAGTCGAGCTAAAAATGCCATATTTGTTTACTAAAGTAGTGGTTGTTGTGGGTGCCGTACAGGATAAAGTATGTACATCAAGATGCATTATACATCAAATATGTACATGGCTTGACTAACCAAATGGAAAGTATTAGTAAGAATTTCGTTTGTGGTATATATATACCTGGGTGTAAGTATATATTCCTCTGACTTTAACACTGAAAAATATCATTTCAACACAATAAATTGAATAAGACTTTACCTTGTGTGAAATGTTCTACGTGGCTTTACTCCATTCTTTCAATAATACAATGCAATTATGGTTTCGTCCACTTTAAATTCAAAAAACAAAACTTACCTCTTGGCATGAAGAATGCATCATGGGATATGTTTTAAATGTATGTTTCTTTGACATCTGACCCACAATGTTTCCAGTCATCTCTCCCCATTCCTTTGGTACTAAAGGATCTTCTGTGCCGTGAGCTTGAAACACAGGAATGTCTCTATTCACTTTGAGGCCCTACAAAAGATATTGAAATCCATGCAAAATGAGAACACACATAGGTCATCAATCCATTGCTTTCCAAACATTATTCTTTCTAAATACACTGTAACAATAATGGCACTACTACAAAAAAAATCATCCGAACTTTTTTTATTAACAAGTATCATTATTATTTGTTTTTCACAATGATGGCACCCCTACACAAAGTTTTCATTCAAGCTCTTTTTATGAACAAAAATCAATAATTGTATCTTTCAATGGAAAAAGCATCAGTCTCCCCAAAGCCAACTCATCAGCGCATGGTAATGTCACTTTGACCTTTGGCCTTCAGTCAGAAATAACAGGGATCATGTTTTGAGTACAGCAGACCTACTAAAGCTTGATAATAGGGAGCACAAGCATTGGTTGCCATAAGGTATCCAGACCAGGGTGTATGCAGTCTTCTTTGACTGCTTTCAATGCTATATTGACCGTGACCACTACAGATCATGATGGTAAACCCTCAAATGAGACATGAATTAATGCCTTTCTACAGCTGTATCCTTTGTGACAAGTTTATAATACAGGACATGTATGCATTGTAACCTGGTCAAATCAGAGTTCGTGTATTCCTGGCAAGGTTACTGTTACGGATGATTCCAGAAATGGCAAGGCAAAAACCAATGTCCATGTGTTCCATGCATAAAGTAAATCACTTCAACTGATGCAATGTTATGAATAATTAGGTACAACCTTGACAGACAGACATATGGACAGAGTACTGATCACTAGTGTACCCCATTTGCTTCGCACATCACGTGACACAAAACAAGAGCTGTCAGTAGACAGCGCGCTCGACTATTCTCAGTGATTGACAATATAAAATAATATCCATCATGGAACTTTAATGTAAATTCTAAGTCAAAAAAGGGGCATAATTCTGTCAAAATGCTTGATAGAGTTATCTCCTCCTGTGTACAGGTTGGGGGCATGATGGTCAACAAGTGTGCAAAGTGACAATTGAATTGGAAAATATTTGAGGTGGTACGCAAACTTTAAAGTAAATTCTAAGTCGAAAAAGGGGCATAATTCTGTCAAAATGCTTGATACAGTGACCTCCTCCTGTGTACTGGTTGGGGGCATGATGGTGAACAAGGGTGCGAAGTTTCAAAGCCAGATGTCAATGGAGTTTGAAAATATTTGAGGTGGTACGCAAACTTTAAAGTAAATTCTAAGTCGAACAAGAGCTGTCCCTCACAAGTGACGAATGCCCCCGAAAGAGGTGCCTCACAGTCTGTGTCCTCTCCATGTGCTCAATAAATGTGCTATGTAATTTTAAAATCCTTCCATGCATGACAGAGTAATTATGCATACAGTATTCCATTACTTTAAACACTAAGTGTGACCTTGACCTTTGAGGTAGGGACTTGGGTCTTGCCTGGACACATCCGCTTGATGTGCTAGACATTTTTGCCAAGTTATTTTAAAATCCTTCAAAGCATAATAAAGTTATAGTCCGGACACAAATGTATGCATATATACAGGATTCCATTACCTATAAATTCTAAGTGTGACCTTGACCTTTGTGGTAGGGATGTAGGTCTTGCACGCGACACGTCGTCTTGATGTGCTAGACATTTGTGCCAAATTATTTTAAAATCCTTCAAAGCATGACAAAATTACAGTCCGGACACGAATGCGTGCATATATGCATATATAGAGGAATCCATTACCTTCAAACTCTAAGTGTGACCTTGACCTTTGAGCTAGTGATGTGGGTCTTGCAGGTACATGCGACACGTAGACAAGGGGTGCTAGACATGTGTGCAAAGTTATTTTAAAATCCTTCAATGCATGACAGAGTTACAGTCGGGGGGGGGGGGGGGGGGGGGGGGGGGGGGGGGGGGGGGGGGGGGGGGGGGGGGGGGGGGGGGGGGGGGGGGGGGGGGGGAAAGGGGGGGGGGGGGGGGGGGGGGGGGGGGGGGGGGGGGGGGGGGGGGGGGGGGGAAAAAAGGGGGGGGGGGGGGGGGGGGGGAAAAAGGGGGGGGGGGAAAAAAAAAAAAAAAAAAAATAAAAGGAAAAAAAGGGGGAAAAATTTTTTAAAAAAAGTGGGAGAGTTTTTTTCTCCTGGGGGGGGGGGGGGGGCAGGATGTGAACAAGTGTGCAAAGTTTCAAAGTCATATGTCAATGGACTTTGAAAATATTTGAGGTGGTACGCAAACTTTAAAGTAAATTCTAAGTAGAAAAAGGGGCATAATTTTGTCAAAATCCTTGATAGAGTTACCTCCTCCTGTGCACAGGTTGGGGGCATGATTGTGAACAAGTGTGCAAAGTTTCAAAGCCATATGTCAATGGACTTTGAAAATATTAGAGGTCGTACGCAAACTTTAACATAAGTGGTTATGCCGACGCCGACGGGTGACTAGGATAGCTCTCCTTATTCTTCGAATAGTCGAGCTAAAAACAGAAATTCAAGACACATAAAGCAGACAGCAACATGACAGGTTAAAGTACTGGCCACTGCAACAAACCTGAGGAAATTCCTTGCGCATTGGCAACCAGCAACTCAGCGCAACAATTCCTGCTAAAGGTTTTTCATGGGTTAATGCTGTATAGAGTGCTACTGCTCCACCTTGAGAAAAACCGCCAACAAAAATATTGTCTGAAGTGATTCCATTCTTTTCTTCATTATCTATCATGTTTCGTACTGAAAACAAATTACACAAACAATACATCCTCTATAAATGAAAATTAAATAGCTGATGTACAAGGAACAGAAATTCTTACCACACTACCGTCATAGAGTGTATCAAATGTATACAAGACCTTACCTCTGCCCTTCTTGGTACAATGAAGCAATCTACTCTTTCCACATGTAATTCAAAACCAAAACAAGCGAGTATTGCTATGCAAATAAAGTCTCCAATCGATTATGAAGTGATGAGACGGAAATACATGTATTACAAAATTTCATTAAAATTCTTTAACATATTAAGGAGATAATAGTCTCATGACCTTTGACTCCAAGACCTTGACCTTTCTCATCATGACAATATGAACATTCGACACAAGTTAAAATGAAAATCCTTCAAAGGTTTAAGCATATATAGTCTAGTGACCTTTTACCCTAAGTCTGACCTTCACCTTTAGCCAAGCATGGTTGAAAAACAGATTCTGTACATCCTCTTCATGAGATCAACACATACCCCAGGTTTCAAGAAAATCTTTCAAATAGTAACATGACCTTCGATCATAAATGTAACCCTGACCAGGCTTGGCTGATAAATGAATTTTGCATCTTGTCACCATAAAGTGAACATTTGATCAAAGTTAAACAACAGCCATAATGAGATGGCCAATTTCCACACGAAGGTAAGCGTGGGGGGAATAAAAATTTGAAACAAAAAAACTTTTTTTTTTCATTTTCAATGTGGTAGATATGGCTCACGACAGAAATATAAGCCTCTACGAGGCCATGGCAATTTTGCATTTAATTTTCAAAAGGCCATAAATCCTGTGTTTCTGAAATTAACTGAAACTCAAGGGGCATTAACTCTATATAGTAATAAACATTTCCATACAGTTTGATTTAAATTGCATGCATTACCAATGAGGTAGATATGGGTCCTGATAGAAATTGGGCAATTTTGCCTTGGCAAACATTGCCCATTCATTTTCAGAGCCATAACTTCAGTGTTTCTGAAGTTATTCAACTGAAACTCAAGGGGTATCAACTCTATAGAGTAATTAACATTTCCACAAATTTGATTGAAATTGCATTACCAATGTGGTATATATGGCTAGATATGGGGAGACAAAACTATATCCTCTTTCTTGTTGTTGAATGGAAACAGTAATAAACTTACATGTAGTTACAGCTGATTTTATTCCAGCTTCGTCCTCTTGTCCCTGTGGGCTCAATGACATAATATCAAACCTGCAATATATACAAACACAACCATGTATACTGCATACCCAAAAACATTAAATGTCAATTACTTAACAAGATAGCCAAAATGGTTATATATCACTGACCTGAGTAAATGCATCAAACAGGAATTTGACGAACTTCCTGATATGGCCTAGACTGAACGACAAACATTGATCACAATAACTCAGACTTGAGCATTTGCTGCTCATTTTTTTCTTTGGGTTAAGCACCAGATGCAACAGTTATTCAGCGTGTAGTATTTTCAGGCGAACGATTAACCTGACAATTATTCCTTGGAAGGACCAGAACTACACTGTCATACTCCATTACAAACTGGCCTAATTTCTCACATAGGAGACAAGGTCGGTAGTTTGTACCCAATACTCTCAATTAATGAGAGGTTACAGTAACTTCAACCACTCAACTGCGTCTTCATGCTCTACTGAGCTCAAAAGTGATATACATCACACATAACCATTGTAACTCAAAAAGCATCTATGTAACTTTTCACTGATAAAATTTAGATACCATTGACTTTTACTGCACAAATGCAGAACTTATTTTCCAACTGACATAATCACAGTAGGTACTTTTTAGCTCTTCTTTAAAGAAAGTACTATCATTATCTTTCTACATAAATTTGAAAATACTGCATTTTTGCTTCCATTATCATTTTGCTCAACTGCTTAAAGGTTTTTCCAGGTGACTCTAAGATTATACAATAGCAACACATTTTATTAAGTGCAAAATTTCCAGTAAACCCTGCACATAATCAGATTTTTAGAAGAATTTTAGCTTGTAGTCTGCTATATAATCTATGGTTTATAGTTTCAACATCAATGGTTATGAATGAGAACTAGTTCGTAAGTGACTAATAACTCCCTACAAAACTGCTTTCACAGTGAGCAAAACTGCCTCAGTCCAAGGGCCACAACTGCTATGCCAAAACTGAGTTATACAAGAAATATGTCAAGGAGTTCTTTCAAAATTGTGAAAGTAGTTTACCCAAAAACTTTATGCAATTAAACAACATGACCTTACTTGACACCTCATTCAAACTTTGTATGAATATACACACTGACCCAAATCTATTTAATCAAATGATGACACATCTGGTCTGTGTATGTGAGATGTCTGTGCTGGATATACTAGATGTCTGTGCTGGATATGCGAGATGTCTGTGCTATATATGTGAGATGTCTGTGCTGGATATACTGGATATGTGAGATGTCTGTGCTAGATATGTGAGATGTCTGTGCTAGATATGTGAGTTGTATGTGCTGGATATGTGAGATGTCTGTGCTAGATATGTGAGATGTCTGTGCTGGATATACTGGATATGCGAGATGTCTGTGCTAGATATGTGAGATGTCTGTGCTGGATATGTGAGATGTCTGTGCTAGATATGTGAGATGTCTGTGCTGGATATGTGAGATGTCTGTGCTGGATATGTGAGATGTCTGTGCTGGATATGTGAGATGTCTGTGCAGGATAAACTTGATATGTGAGATGAATTTTTAATTCACCTGACTTTCTCACTACATTCTGTATGAATATTCAAACTTCTCAGTAATGACAGGAATGGATTACACTCTCTTACACCTGACTATGCAAGTGTTCAGCAGAGTACAACTTTTTACACCAGACTTAACATTATACATACCATGATGGCATTCTAAACCCTGCATTCAGTGTCACTGGCATTATTGGCCTAGAAAAAAGAAAATTTACATTTAGAGTGAATGCAGTACTGAAGAGGACTTGATCAAATCAATTTTCATTTATAAGTAACATATAGCAGTCTTACCATATACAGTTTTACCAATCATATTGTTCTATACCACTCTGAACTCATTGGATATTCATCAGACAAAAAAAACTTAGCATGTTGTAAATAATACGGAATGAAGCAAGTAGGTGGTAAATAATACAACTGTAAATGAAACTGTTTGATATTGTACATAACACTAGTACAGGTAAACCTTGACAATTAATTTTTAAATAATGGTACATACATGTAGTTACACACTTCTTTGTTTATACCTCACTATTGTAACTTCAGCTATAACTGGAGCACTACTTAAAATATTGTTTTATTTTCTACTCTTCAACCATGAAAACAAATAAATAAAATACAGCCAACTTGGCAAGAGACTTACGCTGTTGGGCAAACAGTTTTGATATTCTTCAGTTTTAACTGCCTAAACAATTGAGACCATCCTTCCCTGTAATAAAATCAGAGATCCTTCAACAGTCTGGTATTAGCAACTTGAAAATCTCAATGAACAAACAGAACTTATTTAAAGCTAGACAACAGTGAATGCAATCTATATACATGTACTAGGTGATCCTAACGTTGTAAATCATGATGGTCACCATGGATCTGTATCACTCCCCTGAGTACCCCTGATATGGTTAAATTGGTCAGATGAATCAACAGTGTGGATGTACCAAAATGGTTTAAAGGAAAATGACAGTCACCGTGGTGACCAATTCTGTCAAATCATTTTAAAATCTTGTATTACAGCCATATCTGGAAAACTAGTCACCTCTTCTGGCTGCCATGGTATTTAACAAATTATTGGAATGAATTTGGTAGAGGGTCAGTCAAGGAACATTTCTATCACCAGGAGAGTAGTTTTAGTCATGATGGAACTTTTAGTTTTACTGGCCCAATGGTATCAGTCAAGAAATTTTTCATGGTTTCCAAAACATGTATATACTGAAAATTAGCTTGGCCATGGTATTTTTCATGGCAAAATCTTTTAAAGAAATTCTGAAGAGGATTATCAACGGACATTTTCTATGAAGTTATTTTAAAATCTAGAACTGGTTTCAGAACAAAACATTTTTCAAAGTTTTCCTACTCAAATGCCATCACAACCAGAGAGTTGAATGAAATTCAACAAAAATCGAAGGAATTTGTTGGAAAACCTTTCAAGACAACTTACATTAAGTTTTAACACAAGGCATATGGTCAAAGGACAAATTGTTGACACATTATGAGAGCACACTTTGAGCATTTTAGTTTTATTTTTACTTACTTTTCTCGAGGTAACAACCACAAACTTAACAGTCTCAAAGACTCCATAATATTTACCCAGAAGTAAAACCTAATACAGATTCTATGTTTACATGACAATAATCGTCAAACTCTTACCCAGTGTCTCCTAAACCATGTAGAAATATCAGCTGAAAATATAGAAAAGAACAAAGTTAATTGAGATGATTCTTGACATCAGCATAATTATATCAATAAAGTATGTGAACTGTATGCAAATTTAAATTTAATTGCATTGTTCTAAGAAATCACTAATAAGTAGCATTTATTACAATATAATTCCACTTGTTGGAAGTACTCACCCTGGTCAATGAAGTAGATAGGGTAAGAGAACCATGTGTGCGTACACATGTACTGGATGCCTAGCTGCTGATGCTTGTCATAGAATATGTAAGAGGTTTCAATTAATTCCTGCCAAAATATTGATGGGGCATTGCATGCAGACAATATGTACAACTAAGCTTGGTACTAAACACTTCTGTGAAGTTTCATTGATTTTCAGCCAAAGGTTGCTGATACAATAGCATTCTCAAATACCGGGTAAACATCTCAAGGAGCACTGTATGTTCAAAGGACCATGACTTGATGTAATTTAACAACACATGAATTGGACAAGAGCGTTATTCCAATATAGATCCTAATATGTTGTACTTGTTGATATAATATTCTGACAAAAATTGCTGACAATACACACAAATACATTTGATGTTCATCACTTAAATGAAGCTTTATTGAAATCTACTAATCAATTGTTTAGGAGAAAAAGCTTGCACAACAACCCTACCCACTACATTAAGGGGAGAGCTAATTAAATTTTCACTAGAAACGTTATGATAATGTTACAATGTTATCTGTTTTCACCACCCTATAGACTTGCCATGCAGTACGGAGATCCCTGGGGTGCAATATCATTTGATAGTTTTCTGCCTGTAAGTTCCATCAGCAAACCTATATTTTGTACAGTCACAATATCTCTATCATCTTTATCTGTATCACAAATAATAAACTATCTCAAACTCTGTTCTGTTACCGAATTTCATACTATCTACTGTACATGTCTTTTTAGTTAAAATTCTTGCCTATTTTCTTCGCTAAAAATCCCGAGACATTTTTTACAATTACGAAAGGACTGCACTTGTTAACTCTCAGTGGAAAAAAAGATCTATCACTGAAAGGTAATTCATTGCCTTACCAGTGTGCTTTGATTCCAGGAATGATTATGGAACATCTCCACTGACTGACTGAGTAATGCATATTGATACACCAAAATGCTACGTGAATTGTCTATATGTGTACAAAGATTGACAGGAATGTAGCACACTATCACTGAACATGCTTGAAATAACCCAACAAATGCCTCCTATAATTACATTTTCTTAACAGTTTGGTATTATATCAATTTATACAGAGTTACCAAGTTTTGACCTCTAATGGAGACCTTGACTTTTAACCAAGATGGCATGGGATCTGCATATGTTATTTTGAAATCTGACAAGTGGCTCCAACATTTACAGAGCAGTCATGAAATACAGTCACATGGCAGTTGACAATTAAGGATGACCTAAATGACAATATCTCAATGAGATAAGAATTTGACCAAAGTTTCATTAAAATCCATAAGGGTCTTTGGAGATAAAATGTGAACACAAAAACCTTTGATCTCTAGATGTGACTTTAACCTAAGTGGCACTTAATGTACATAAAATCTTCCTTCACATCTTAGCTACTTAAGTATTGTGTAACAGTAGCTCCCTCCTTGTTGGTTGGGGGTATAACTAGTAAGATCACAAACTATGAACATCTTCAGATGATTAAAATCTTAAATCATCATTTTGAACTTAACATGAGCATACCGCATATTGTCATTTCTATTATTTCCGCATGTTTTCACTGCTTTTTATGAGGTATAAGATACAATAATTTTAGGCTACCGGTAATTTTTCGGTCAATATAAAGTTTTGCGGACCTGTGAAAAAATGAAAAGTTCAGAGTTTTTGCAGACTGTGAAAAAATGATAAGTACTGACCTATGACTTTGTCCTTGGTCAGTATCACTTTTTAACAGGTCTGCAAAATTATATATGGATTGAAACATATTTTATCATTGTGTAGTCATGGTAGTGTAGACCTCGAGAATGGCATGTAGACCTACACACTCGGGGTCCACATGTACAGAGGGTCGGACAAAAACGATGTATCTCCGGGCTTTAAGCGAGAATTTGATGTAGTTCTGGTCAAAATGGCGGAAATATAATGTTTTTTTTGGGGAGACGGCTAAGAAAATTGGTAAGGAAATGTTCAGTTTTAATTTGATCAAACTTTATTTTTAGGTCCACGATCCAAAACGGGTGTGACGATTTCATATATTACATGTGGCTATACAAAGGGCATGATAACAGTTCGGGGGGGGGGATTTTTTTTTTTTTTTTTTTGTTTTTTTTTTTTTTTTTTTTTTTTTTGGGGGGTTTTTGGTTGTGGGGGGGGGGGGTTGTTTGTTTTGGTTTTTTTTTTTTTTTTTTTTTTGGGGGGGTATTTTTATTTTTGTGGGGTTTATTTTTTTTTTTTTTTGGTATGTAAACAAAATAATTGTAGACTAATGTATGAGGTCAACATTAGTTTTGCAGACCTGTGAAAAGTATATAATACTGCATGACCTTGGACTTTGTCCACAGTGAGTCAATATCACATTTTCATCAGTACACAAAACTATACACTGACCTTAACAGGAGTCAATAATCGTATGATGTTATTCATTACACAATCTTATTCTTACTCTCCATTTTTCTATGTTGAGAAATGACCAGACATGAAGCATTAAACAATAACTCAAGTAAAGATATGTTTCTCTATAAACTTGAAACTGTTCAAGAAGAAAACTATGTATCTCCCTGCAATCTCAGAACAGTACAGCTTGTCAGCAATCTCAGAACAGTACAGCTTGTCAGCAATCTCAGAACAGTACAGCTTGTCAGCTATCTCAGAACAGTACAGTTTGTCAGCAATCTCAGAGCAGTACAGTTTGTCAGCAATCTCAGAGCAGTACAGCTTGTCAGCAATCTCAGAGCAGTACAGCTTGTCAGCAATCTCAGAACAGTACAGCTTGTCAGCAATCTCAGAACAGTACAGCTTGTCAGCAATCTCAGAACAGTACAGCTTGTCAGCAATCTTTTACAAGAGAATACTTAGACACAAGCTGGGATTTCCTGTGGGAAATTTCTTGTCACAATTAACAGAAAGCAGAAAGAAACTTAATTACAGTGCCAGCAATTTAATGAACAACCAGCAGGGAATGATCTATTCAAATCAACTGTAAGAAAATCTTTCTGATTCTAGAGTGAAGTACAGAGACATTGCTTCTAATCTAAAACACCATCTAAAATCAACATTAACTCCATGTAGTACATTCATGAGGAGTTCACCAAAATTGATTTCTATCAGGATTCACTGCCAGTTTTTCAGTTGCATGCTGATATAAATGTTTTGAAGTGCTATATAACCTTCAGGGAATCAACTGCAATTTTCCATCATGTACACATCTCATTTGCTACATTTTGTATTACATGAATCATTCCTCTGAACAAACAGATTTCCTTGCAAGTCAGTGACAGAAAGGGAGCACAAACAGGGCATCGAAAGGGAGCCAAAACGGGGCATCAGAGGGTCATGAAACAAGGCTGGGTGTAGTGCAAACCTCCTCCAGAGTCTAGACTTGTTCCTTTGAGCACATTCATCACTTGAGTCAGTCGTCTTGACTTTTGATCCACTGACCTCAAACTTAGTAGGGGTCATTCATAGGCTATCACTAGTTATATCATCCTAGATCAACTGCTCCTCAGTTATTGCTTGGAAACAATTTTTTAATCAAAGGTTCCTATCACCTAATACAGATGTAGACAAAAACAAGACTTCAGGTGCACAACTCCCCATGCTGATAAACATTCCTGTAAAACTCACATTCTATTGAAGATATATGTGCAACACCTACTTTGTGATAGACAAAAAATGAAATCCCAGCTACAACTTCCTATGCTAATAACTCTAGCTCAAATAACTTTTGGGAAACATGAACATTATGTGCCACAAGTTGAAAATTGCTAATTTTCTCTTAATCAAGGCCCATAACTCCACTGTTACTGGATAATTCTCCAAACAAAACACCAGGTGCACAACTACACAATGCTGATAAACATCCCTATTTGATTTTATGGCTGTACCTGAAACACTTTTATAATTACTTGTGATACAAGTCGAAAATCATCAATTTTCATTATTAAAGTTAAGGGCCATAACATTGCCAAGGTCTGCCAATACTGGATGAATCCCCATCAAACACCCCAGGTGCACACTTTCACATGCTGACATATTGTAAGTTCACATTTTCATGTTGAAATATACTTGGTAAAAAAATGTCTTACGACAAGGCGTATAATTCTGAATATTTCTAGAACGACTGAATTTATTCTATAATATTCATTATATGAAATGAAAGAATAATGTTAAACTTGCCTCTATTATCACTTTTGTGGGATTTTCGGCCGAATAATTGGTTGTTTTTAAGGTTATAAATGACGTAGGGATCACCTCTAAAAAGCCAAATAAATGGTGCCATAGGAATGGTACAAAGTGGCATCACATTGCGACTGGTATTGCAAAAAATGTATCTTTTTATTCTGTGGCCGGTATTGTTTGTTCTTTTGTAACTTGATCAGCACAAACAATGAGAATATAATTCTTTCGCAACAGCTATATTATTTCCTTTTTGTTTGATAAAGGCAGGCTTGAGATCCACATTTCTTTTCTAGGTTGCCAGAAACATCAATACCATAACAACTGTTTGACAACATCTCTGGGAAGGAGTTAAAACTACATATGTTTTCACCAATAGAACTATTGGGATTTTTGGTTGCCCGATATCTACACAGACTGTACGTAGACGACTCAGAGATCGAGGACTCAGAGCGACATGTTGCTAAAATGGCATTGTGCTTCTTCCCAGACACCCACAAGCAAAACTTCTATGGGCCAGACGCCATCGCTGCTTCACTAGGGCCGACGTGGCTACGGTCATATCCAGTGATGAAAGCGGTCTCTCTGTTTAAACTATAGTTGCGCCAGGTGCTATTGATTTCGTGGAAAACAGTTTGCAGATGAATGCGTTTCTGAGAGTGATCTGTTTTGGGAAGCAAGCTCAGTAGTGATCTGGGCTGGCATATCTTTTCATTCAAAGACAAGAGCAGTTGTAATCCATCCTCGGAAATCTTAATGCTGCACATTACCAAAATGAAGTTCTTACACCCATTACTTTACTTCATGTCCAAGCCAGCGGAATGGCATTCATGCATGATGGTGCAACACCCCATACTGCTACAACCACGCACAGATTACTGGAGAGGCATAACATTCCTATCTTGCCGTGTTGCAATAAATCACCAAATCTCAATCTCATTGAGCACCTTTGGGACAAACTGGATTGGCAGATAGGAATGTTACCTCATCCTCTAAGTACAGTGGAAGAACTGGATGCTCTGGTACAACAATGGAACGGTATCACACATGCCTATACAGGATTCCTTCTGGGTCAATTTTAGTTTGCGCCAACAAATTCACCAACCAGAAAAGGTATGCGCCAATAGTATATATCAGAAATCACTTAATTTCCATGCACTCTAGGTGCTTGGCAGTGATACAGTCCAATTGTGGACACATACACTTTTGATCTTTTTCAAAGTGTGACTTTTTATTTAAGGTGTTGTCTTGTTGTTACTGTTGCAACTCAATTTGTAGAAAATTGTTATAAATTAACTCTCCCACTACTCAAAAAGCCAGGGTGCACAACTTCTTTTGGTAATTTGATGATCTAACTTGGTAGCCTTATGCCCCCTGTCCCCCTATATATTTATGGGGTTGAGACATATTGTTTCTGGCAGGGTTGTTTGTTGTCTGACTGTCCATATCCAAACAGTGGGGGTTAAGTGGCTATGGCAATAATAGATAACAGTAAATAGTGAATTATCTTTGAGGTCATTCATACCAATAGGGAGAAAAAAAGAAAAGCCACGCAACTGCCAATTTTAACTATGTTCTTCTATCTGTCCATCACAAATTTTGTGTCATGGGTCTCTCCAGATGTTTTTGTTATTTTGTTAAGTTTCTTTTAAGTTTTGAAGGGGAAGTAAATACATTATTTCCGATATAATATATATGTGTTAGTTGTTGCCATAATCAAAGACCTAACTTTTATCAGGCTTTGTGATATTTCCCGTCTTCCACCTTCCATTTCTCTTCTTTACGTCACTGATTATTCTCTTTCTATTTTACCCTTTAGTATATTTTTTTTTTAAAAACCAGCACACTTTACATTATACAAGAGCATTATTATACTTTAAAAGTACTTTGTGTATTTTTTTTAATGCTTACAGTCCCGGCCAACAGTGTGATTTCTTCCCTGGTGAACTTGCTTAGACCCCAGCATAATGGCACTTTTGTGTATTTCTTATTGTTTGCTATAATGATGGATATGTATGTCTCAAAAATAAATGATAAAAAAAGATCCCTGCTTTGATATAATCTACGTCCATGACAGCGATGGTGAAAATGACACTTCCCAGTAAGTGTTGTATTAAAACATTTAATAATACATGATAAAACATGTCTAATAATTATATATTATCTTAGCTGAGCAACTGCTTGCTTGAAATGCCCACACGCCAGTTTACATCTGCAATAACTCATTATTTCAAAATTTTATATATGTTTGAAGCCATGTTGTTTGATTAACAATGTATGCAGATTAGTGGAAAACCTCAAATTTAAAGAAAACAAAGACTTTAAAATATCGAATTAAAATCTCTTTTGTTTAAGATATTTGTTGTCGCTACTAAAATAAAAAGAAACTCAGTAACCTGAAAAAAAATTATATTCTGTCTGATCTGGGTCATTGGTCATCCAGGGATTATGACCCAAGAGTTTTTGAACCGTGAATATTCAAATATCCCGTATTTGACCCGCGATATAAATGCCCGACCAGTCATATTTGACCCGTAGGAATTTTCAATCATGTGTCGATTCTTTAGAGTGCGCGTCTAATTTCAACTTGTTAATTCCAAACACTGGGAACCGTTGCAACCATGGCGTCAGAAAGTGAGAACGGAGGCGGAGCTTGTATTTTAATCTACTTGTCAGTCAATCAGCACGATCACGTACATGCACATTGTCTCGGGATGATAATGGAATTATCAATGGATGATTGGATTTAATTAACGAGCAATAAACACATGTTCGGCATCTATTATGTGTAAAAGGTGTTGTTGACACGCGGCATATAAATGATGCAATCAATAGTGTATGCGCATCATTTAGTAGATGATGGTGACACTCGAATTAGATAATTAGTGGATGTTTTTTCGGCGGCCTAGACAAGTATTATATTCAAATGTGAGATTCGGCGCGAGTTTAAATTATTCGCAAGAGCGCATTTATATTGACTTGCATGTTGAAAGTTTAACTAACGTTATTTCCACTTCCAAGAGCCCTTCTTTTCCATCCTGCATAAAAAACTTGATATGGAAAGATAACCAAAATAATGAGCCTTATAAATTCGTGTCAAATAACCTTCAATATTTGTTAATTACAATAAAATCGCGGGAAAAAAAGACGAAAATCGCGGAAATGCGAGATCGCGAAAATATGTGACAAACGGGAAACAACGTACATTTTAGCCTGGGAAAGGGATCAGCAGCTAGATCTATCTAATTTAAGAATTTTTTGAAAATATAACTACAGCTTCAGAACACAAACTGAAAAATATGATGTGCCAGCGCTAGAGTACAAGGCTGGAAACCCTATGATCCATGGTTCGACCCTTAAAAATCTCACCTTGACTCTTGAAAATTTGATTTTGACCCTTGAAAATTTAGGCTGAAGAGTCAATGACCCTTGAGTTTCAAAGCCTTCTGGACGCCCTGGTAAAGGTCTCATCTATAATGTGTGACCAATAAGTCTATAAACAGGATGTTACATGGATTAATTAAATCCAAGTTATGTAATTCAACCAAAGTGGTCGGTAAAGTTCTGATCTATAATGTGTGACCAATAAGTCTATAAACAGGATGTTACATGGATTAATTAAATCCAAGTTTTATCATGTATACCGTGCTTTATGCCCTAGGGACAAGATACCTTACTAGATCTCTATGGCAACATGTCATTTGTGTCTCAAGTCATAGTCAGGCGTTGTGAAAACATATAGCATAATATATATTATATAGCTATAGGGTTTTCATGGTTTTTAAAGTTTAATTTGACACTATTCATAAATAGATGTACGCTTCACAGATTTGTCACATGCATGATTTCATTGAATACTTTTTTTTTACTGAAATCAGAGAAATGGAATAGGGAAATTACCTGAATAAAGCCTAGATCTTTCTTAACAAAGTGTATAGTTTACAAATTAATATCATGATTGTATTTATATAAAAAAATATTTTGTGGCAAAAAGTGGAGTCTGAAAAATTCTAACAAGATGTATTAGAGATGCGGTACGTCCCCTAATATGATTTCTTCGGGATCACGTAAACATACACGATCACTTCAAAATGCGGAAAACTTTACTGTATTTTTTTTCTCTTTGTACAGCAACAAAATACAGTACAGGCCTGGAGGATTATGCATAAAACGCGAAGTGTGGAGTGAGTAGAAAAAACGTGACTTCGTGTAACTTGGAGAAAAAACGAAAATGACTCCATTGAATGGAGTCACTTCGCGGCCGTTTGGAGTGAAAATTTCGATCGCGGGACTTCGCGTTTCTCCGAGTATTTTGGAGTGACTTCGCGTGAAAATATTTATTAATTAAAATATTGGTAAAGCACACCTGTAAAAGCAAGCTGTTGAAATTAGATCCGTTGAATCACAAAGGTCTAATCAGACATCGCCGCCAACGTTTTTCGTTGATAATTGCCGCTACTGTTTGCAGTGTTATGTTGTTTTTGTATGTTGTTTCAAAAAGCATTGAGTTTTTTTTTGTCAGAACCTAAAATATTTATCACCTTTATGATGACTTAGAATATTTATTTCTGTTTAAAAATTCCGATGTAATTGGTCTCTTAGCATTGTCACTCGCGATTGGTGTGAAAAATATGGCCTGTCGTACTAATTCAGTCAATTTTGAATTTGTTTGCAAATCCAAGCTGTGTGACACCTCTGAGTTGTGAATGCACAAAGTATTTATCAATTAACATTCCAAATTGTTCTGTATTTAAATTAAAATGTTGTTTTAAAGCCGGTTTTTTTTGTCATTAATTGTTTCATCAACTATTAAAGCCAACATTTTTCCTATGACAATTTTCTACTATCTATTCTAATGAATAAACTTTGCCGAAATATTTTTTTTACTTCAACCTGTTTTATACATAGAGATAAAGCTGCAGGTGTTACGAGATCAAAGAACAAACGCCAACGCACATTGAACATGTGAGTTTTGTTTGTTCTTAGTGAAGCATGTGGCATCAAACAGACCGAGATATTTGACAGTTTGAGACATGAAAAAGTAATTCTAGACAATAGTCTGATAATTTTGGATTATAGAAATAATAGTTAGGAATAGTTGATGTTATGAGTAAGTTTTATTTTTGATGATAAAAAAATATTGAACACGCTTATACAAATGTGCATTGGTCGGTCAAAAACATTTTACATGTAGACACATTTCTATTGCATATAATAAATTTGATTTTAATGTCCCGTAAACCTGTTCATTTACCTGTAAAACCACGCGAAGTGCCGCGATTTTACTCCCGCGAAGTGACGCAATATTTCTCCAGACGCGAAGTCACTTCAGGCACTCCAAGCTCACTTGAAGTCACGTTCTTTTTCCCGGAGTTACTCACGTGAAGTGTGGCGTGAAAAACTCCACACTGCGTTTTTTGCATAATCCTCCAGGCCTGTACTGTATACTAAGCACTATGTGAAAATAATGATTTCGGTGCTAATTAAACAAAAAATAGGGACACTTTCATCAGGAATAACAAGTAGGGAAAGCTTACAAATTAGATTAGTTTTGACCGATTCAGTCAAAATTCACACTTTTATATCAGACTTCATAATGAAAACTATACATAAGCATCACTGGCATAGTCATGGCAACATAACCACTGCATACAAACTAGATTTTGTTTTATTTCATAACGTTATAGCCTAAAATATAAACTGTCGTACAGTCAATTGCTCTATTTCGCTTTCATTTCGGCCAATCAATTGATGGCCAGTCAATGTGCATGCGCACGAATGACGTCATCTCGGGGATTCCTAAAACCTCCTATAGTATTATAACTAGAGCTGTCATCGATAGAAGCGATATCGATGTATCATTGATATTTTTTTGTCGATCGATTATCGATTTAAAATTTAAAAAATCGATACTTTCATTAAGTATTAAAAGGTCTAGGAATGACGAAAATTTACTCGAAACATAAACGGAAACAGGTGCCCTGTCAAAAGGACATGTCTAAAACTATGCCGTCGCTACTTAATCATTAATTTAATGCCCAAATTAATGGACAACTACTATATGGTGGCTGTATTCGAACTTGGAATCCAACAAATTTGTTTGTGTTAAAAATGAAATCATTATAATTTATATAAACAAAACAATCAAAATTTGTATATTCTATTTTAAAATAAAAACCCGATAGTACTAAATCAACTGGCCTTTGATCTGAAGGTCATCATTCATTAATGTCTACATTTTAGTCTGTGCCCATATCTTAGCAACCGGTAAAAATGGCCGACAACATAAAAATTGTTGACAAAAAGAAAGCAAAAAATGCCAAGCAAAGTCCCGTTTGGGAACATTTTGGGTTCGTTGAAGACAAGGGGGTGGTAAACCCAAAATTAGTCGCATGTAAGATTTGTCGTATGACAATGCCATTTAGCGGCAATACAACAAATCTGAGAGCCCATCTTGACTTTAGTCACTGAAGAGTTTTGCTTGGTGTAATGGTGTATGTGGATAGCGGCCAGTAAATAAATAACCACATTTTATACACAGTTTTGTATTTATTTGATAATTTACATATTTCATAGCACTTATATGCAAAATATGATCAGAGAAAAACATGCAGAGGACATTTATAAACAAAACACAATATGAGTTCATGTACATAAGGTGTTTTTTTACTAAAAACATACAGATATGTATGAAAATGAAATACAGATAAATGATATATTGATATATCGGTGAATCGTCGATATTTGTAATCCGATATCGATATATCGACGATATGCCTTTGACTGAATCAATGACAGCTCTAATTATAACCAACCTGTTGAATGCTTAGAAGTGACTTGAAAATTAGAATGTTAATTAACTATCTGCTGATATCACTTGTTTAAATTGTTTCACCAATTGGAACAATTAGCGGCTGTTTGCAGAAACGTTATCTGGGGAATCAGCATGCCCAGTCATGCAGAATCCTGCGTTTTTCATGCAGAAAACTTGATGTGCACGCGAATTTTTCAATGTCCGTGTGTGCAGGTACGCATCTTTGTTGTGGCCAGCAAATGAACGAATTCGGCTCAAAAATTGGTGGTCGGTAACCTAAAATCGGTAAACGCTTGCATTTCATTTAAAAATCAATAAGCGCTCCGCGGCAAACACCTATGCGATCTAGACTACTCATATTACGTCACATTTTCAAAATGGCGAAACCTAAGAAGCTTCATTCAGGGTCGAAATCAGCGTAAGTTGTCAAAGATCGTATTCCCAAACGACAGTATATTAATTATTTTGCATCTGCGTAAACTACGCACCGTTGCTACCTAAGCGTAACGCATATCAATTACCGAGACGCTTGTGTTCCGCTTCGATCATGCGGAAAGTTTGCTGTCAGTGTCAGCTGACTTGTCATGTGACTAGTTTTTTTTGTAAATGAACCAAACCGAGTATTTTTTTTTATCCTTTAAGTACATTGGACCTGTTCAGGCCATGTATGCTTTGTATCTTTGATGAGAGTGACTGGTCCTTGGTTCTAGTTCTATGAATTAGACCTCACATTACTTTTAGTTTTAATACCAGTCCATATGATTCTTCGTTTTAGGAAATTAGTACCAGTGTACCCAGATTTTTAAGCCTGTACCCACTTTTTCCAAAACTAGTGGGTATAGGTACCCACATTTTAAAAATCCTGTGGGCATGCTGGGAATTTAAAAACCCAGAGGCCCAGCCTCAGATCTGGAGACACTTCCTAACCAGATATTAGCTAGCAATCCTATAGACACCATCTCTATCTCATTTTCCAGTCTTCAATATACATTTGTCTTCATTGTCTCATAAAATACTAATCCAAATATTTGTTTAAAATAACTAAAATTCTGAATAAAATTTCTTACCGTTGCTGTGTGTCTTGCTGCTTGTGGAGCAACAACGTAAGGATTACTCATGTTTTTCGATGAACTACCACCCATGCATATAAATAAACAAATAACTATCACGGACACAAGTGTGCCAGCAATGAACAAGTATTTATTGGAAATAAACACACTAGAAATTGACATGTAACACGGATAATTAATTCAAGGATTCTGCAGTGATGCTGATTCTACCGGAAGTGGTGTATTACGTCACCAATATACGAGTACGATTAAACCCAACGCAAAGAAAACAACAGTAACAAAGATTTAGGTTTAACTCCGTTTTTTGGACAGATAATTATTATTGTTATTATTCGTCATATAGTCCATTATAGTATTTTGCCTGATGTGGGCTTCATATGAATAAAGGTGATACCTTTTAACGCATATGTAAAACATGATCTGAGGTAGTATTTGTGCAGGTTCATTTTAAATTCCTGTTGGATTGCTGGAGTACCCTTGAAAACAGGCATCTAGTCTCTAACTGGTTATGTTCTACAAAATATACTACAAGCAAGTACAATATTGTAGCAATCACCTCCCTAACAAATTATCTATAATTCCCAAACAAGTTAACTAAGAATATGCACCCCCTTAGTCGCTGTCAAACCCATGCCATCTCGGACTTCTCCCCTTCCCCCAATCCTGTGGAACAACACATCTATCAAAGTAAATGCAAAAATGTATTACCTTCTTTCACCTTATTCAAAATTAAATTTGAAAGTAGACTAAAATTTGAACAACAGCTAGCCCTACAACAAGAAAAATTCAACAGTTTGAACAAAATATGGGAAGATTCTATGACACACACGCGCGAGCGCACGCATGCGCACATCATCTCACCAAAACAACAAAAATAATATCAAACAGGGAATGCCACGTACCAAAAACGCAGCCTCCCCAAAACGAGCCCCACAGCACCCAGAAGTGCACACATACACACACGTACACACACACACAATCATGTACACACACACATATACACTACCAACACACACTAGCATACAAAGCAAACACACGAGGACAAAACGAACAATTAAAGGAACACAGTGGGGCACCGCCACGCACACACACACGCGCGCGCACACGCACACACACACACACACACACACACATACACACAAACACACCATCGCATGCATAATTCTTGGTTAGCGTACACTTAACAGACTGAACTTTTTTCTACTTTTATCTCTTCTTTTTCCTATAAAAAGGCCCCGACCTAATATTATCCCCATTTTTACGACTTGTGTTTTTGCCACTGACCGTTCCAAGGCGGTGCCCCACTGTGTTCCTTTAATTGTTCGTTTTGTCCTCGTGTGTTTGCTTTGTGTGCTAGTGTGTGTTGGTAGTGTATATGTGTGTGTGTACATGATTGTGTGTGTGTGTGTCGTGTGTGTGTGCGTGTGTGTGTGTGTTGGTGGTGTGCACTTCTGGGTGCTGTGGGGTTCGTTTTGGGGAGGCTGCGTTTTTGGTACGTGACGTTCCCTGTTTGATATTATTTTTGTTTTTTTGTTCTAGTAAATATATAACGACGAAATGTAAAAATAATGTTTTTGTGCAATGAAATACACATATAATTATGATTATGAAACTAAACAACTTAATATTAAATGTGGTGTATATATTGTAAGGTTGGTGGGGCATGGCTCTCCGACCCCCATTAAACCAGTGGACGGAGATAATAAATGGGGTTACCCTTTTGGGACACGAAAAAAAATTAGGTTTAACTCCATTTTTTGGACAGATATTGTTATTATTCCTCATAAAGTCCATACTTTGCCTGATGTGGGCTTAATATGAATATAGGTGATACCTTATAACGCATATGTAAAACATGATCTGAGGTAGTATTTGAGCAGGTTCATTTTAAATTCCTGTTGGATTGCTGGAGTACCCTTGAGAACAGGCATCTAGTCTCTAACTGGTTATGTTCTGCAAAATATACTACAAGTACAATATTGTAGCAATCATCTCCCTTACAAATTATCTAGAAGTCCCAAACAAGTTAACTAGGTATATGCACCCCCTTAGTCGCTGCCAAACCCATGCCAACTCGGACTTCTTTCCCCCTATACCACAATCCTGTGGAACAAGTAACACTCGCACATTGCAACAATACCTGATCTAAAATCATTCAAGTAGACAGTGGCCCATTTAAGTTATTAATCATACAGCAGTTGTTTTTAATCCTTTTACTCTTTTTAACAAGTTTAACAGTCATGCTTTCTTAACAAGGACTATAAGAAAACCAGAAAGTACAAGAACAACAAAATATAAAATTTAAACAGAGAGAACAAAAAAACCAGCCCACAAGTGCTGTATTAACGCTCTAATACATGTACTTTGAGTCTGCAGGACGTGGGGTTTCTCAAACACACGTATCGTTAAAGATAATTGGGTAGGGAGATTGCTACAAGATTGTAGTATATCTTGTAGAACATAGCAAGTTTTGAGACTAGGCGTCTGTTCTCAAGAGAGCCCCAGTCAATGGGGTTGTACAGGTCTGTCACACTAGCATATCTTGAGTAATAATGTTTTAACCATCTGATTGTGCGTAGGATATACAACATTATTTGTTTGTAAAATGTAATAAAACAAATATTGTATTGATTATTAAACTTCACTCTGTCTGTTTTTCTCTCAAACAAGTATTAGGGAGGCTGCGTTTTTGGTACGTGGCATTCCCTGTTTGATATTATTTTTGTTTTTATACAAATGTACATGAATTTTGAGGTCCCAATCAGATTTTATATAGGAATATCAACCCCTTAGTCTCCTCCAAACTCATGCCAACTCGGACTTCTATAAGCTCTCCTGTTTCCCCCCATACTACAGTCCTGTGGAATAGATTACCCCCGCGTATTGCAATCCTGTCTGATTTGAATCGTTCAAGTAGGCAGTGGCCCATAGACAGCAGTTGTTAAAAACATAAATAATATCAAACAGGGAATGCTACGTACCAAAAACGCAGCCTCCCCAAAACGAGCCCCACAGCACCCAGAAGTGCACACCACCAACACACACACACACGCACGCACGCACGCACGCACGCACGCACCCACCCACACACACACACACACACACACAACACACACAATCATGTACACACACAAACATACACTACCAACACACACTAGCATACAAAGCAAACACACGAGGACAAAACGAACAATTAAAGGAACACAGTGGGGCACCGCCTTGGAACGGTCAGTGGCAAAAACACCACTGGGGAGCTTAAACCGGTTTATGGTGCGCACCCAAAATTTTGAAGAACGATTTGCAGATGTTTTATTTTTACTGTCATTCAAACAAAAAAACAAAAATAATATCAAACAGGGAATGCCACGTACCAAAAACGCAGCCTCCCCAAAACGAGCCCCACAGCACCCAGAAGTGCACACCACCAACACGCACACACACACACACACACGCACGCACACACACACACAATCATGTACACACACAAACATACACTACCAACACACACTAGCATACAAAGCAAACACACGAGGACAAAACGAACAATTAAAGGAACACAGTGGGGCACCGCCTTGGAACGGTCAGTGGCAAAAACACCACTGGGGAGCTTAAACCGGTTTATGGTGCGCACCCAAAATTTTGAAGAACGATTTGCAGATGTTTTATCTTTACTGTCATTCAAACAAAAAAACAAAAATAATATCAAACAGGGAATGCCACGTACCAAAAACGCAGCCTCCCCAAAACGAGCCCCACAGCACCCAGAAGTGCACACCACCAACACGCACACACACACACACACACGCACGCACACACACACACAATCATGTACACACACAAACATACACTATCAACACACACTAGCATACAAAGCAAACACACGAAGACAAAACGAACAATTAAAGGAACACGGTGGGGCACCGCCTTGGAACGGTCAGTGGCAAAAACACCACTGGGGAGCTTAAACCGGTTTATGGTGCGCACCCAACCTCACTCTTACCCCCACCATGTTCCAAAGTCACAGGACAGTGTAAATAAAAGTAATCCCTGCTAGGTGAATCTCTAACACACGCAATGGCTTGCACCCTGCCTTAATATTCGCGAGAGGTGTGAGGCAGTATGAAGAGATAGATAGAGAGCTTCTATTCGTCGTTGGAGTGTCTCGTCTGTTTGTACCTCGCCTGAGCCTCGTCTATTCTGCGTTTACATCGATTCTAATCTCGAACGAGACTAACCGCAGTATTTATGTAATATTATAGCTGTATCGGTTTACTGGATATCGCAGTAGAATCGTATGGTGAATCTAAAGGTTGGTGTTATTTCTGGTAGGTTCTCTCTGGTCTAACACTAGGGTTATGGTCTGTTAAAGGCAGGGATTTTATGTCACTTATCTTTGTACATTCATGGAATCATATAAGTAGTAAGTAATTAGTAACTTAATTATTTAGATGTTTTGTGGATTAATTATATTGCAATTAAAGCCTAGCTCAATAAACGAGAGAAACGGATATCATGATAATAATTTATTGTCATATTATGTGTCACGAAAATAACAAAGTCGGCTTAATGGAAATGCCTACAGTACTGTCAATAATATTCAAAAAGAACATGTTGATCATAAAACATGTCAGATTGAATTCACAACCCGCCTAGTATATAAAACACACAGATACTAGACACGATCTCTTACAAAACTCTAAACTGATCATGCTGAGCACTAGACATGACAAGTTTAACAGACAAACAGTTTAATTATGTTTATACAAAATAACTAGCTGAAATTTCTCCAAGTCAGATGGCCCTTTCAAGCCCATTCAGTGACGTAAGAAATGTACAAATACAACAAAACTCCAATGATAAAGCGATTGCTATCACTTTAACCGAATACACATACAAAAGAATCTCCTAATTCTATGCGGAAGGTCTAAAACATCCTGTCCGACCATAGAACAATTTCTCTGTCAAGAAGAAATATATCAGGAGAACCAAATAAAAATTATCAAAATACAACTCCCTTTTAAGAACAGATCCAAATCGTTCATCTTAGAGTTAGAGGTATATTACACTCCAACTCATCATGAAATTAGTATGTGAAAGTACAAATAAACAGAGGAAACTTCACATATCTTATGTAACTGATAAACATTAAGATGAATAAATGTATGTGAAAAGAAACCAACATGAAAACAAAAATGAAATAATAAAAACAGAAAAAGATTTATGAACAAAAATAACTGGAGGCCTTATTCAGGGTGGGCGGGTGAAAAATTCTCTTTGAACATCGTGACACGTTGATAATTATTCACAAGTGGCGCGAACAGGAGCGGCTCCTCAATTTATATGAAACTACCAAACCAATGAAAAATACTGACTCTCAAGACTGTACTAACCAATGAAAGTATAGAATTCAACTTGTTTATTCCTAAAAATAGAAAGCAAGCATTTCAATAAAAGGTATGACTGTAATAAAAAGCTCCGGCTTTACAGTAATGAATTATCGCAAGTTTAATTAAACATTTTAATATATTAAAATAATCCAGTTAAAGCCTAGCTCAATAAACGAGAGAAACGGATATCATGATAATAATTTATTGTCATATTATGTGTCACGAAAATAACAAAGTCGGCTTAATGGAAATGCCTACAGTACTGTCAATAATATTCAAAAAGAACATGTTGATCATAAAACATGTCAGATTGAATTCACAACCCGCCAACCAACGGCCAACTTAAGCAAAACCCAAGCAAGGGAGTATGACAAAAAATGATAGGAGTATGAACACATGACGAGATTCGAAAGAAAACACTATTATCTCAATTAGGATAATGACTGTTGTGTAGAAAAAAAAACAAAAATAATATCAAACAGGGAAAGCCACATACCAAAAACGCAGCCTCCCCAAAACGAGCCCCATAGCACCCAGAAGTGCACACCACCAACACACACACACACACACAACACAAACACACACACAATCATGTACACATAAATTTAATTATAAATTTGAAATAACCCTTAAAAAGAAAAAACGTAACCGATTAGAACCCTCGGTGTTCAAATGAAGACCACCACCCAGTTTGGCAAACAGGTATCTTTTGACCTCTCCTTTATAACAAAAGGGCCTATAAGACCTAACAAATTTAAACCCTAAATCGACAGCCAAAACGTCTTCTAGAAAACGGTTAAATTTTCTAATCTCTGGATCAGAAACTTTGTGATCAATTGGTCTAGGTAAGATCGAAGAAACTATGATAGAGATACCAGGATTTTTCTTACGAACTGCAGCAATGAGATTACTGAAATCTGATGACATATGATGAAATGGGTGACTTTTACTGACATTATTTGTACCAATATGAATTATCACGAAGTTAAAACGCTCTAGAGGAATCGAATTTGAGTCAAGAAGAGAGGACAATCTTCCAATTGTTGCACCCGGGAATGGGAAAAGTGTGACTCCCTCAATTGATTGAAGATTCTTTATAATAGAGTCCCCTATTATACAAACGCGACGAAACTCTGCAAAAAACAAACAAAATATGTATACAGTAAAAATTCTCTATGAACATCGTGACACGTTGATAATTATTCACAAGTGGCGCGAACAGGAGCGGCTCCTCAATTTATATGAAACTACCAAACCAATGAAAAATACTGACTCTCAAGACTGTATTAACCAATGAAAGTATAGAATTCAACTTGTTTATTCCTAAAAATAGAAAGCAAGCGTTTCAATAAAAGGTATGACTGTAATAAAAAGCTCCGGCTTTACAGTAATGAATTATCGCGAGTTTAATTAAACATTTTAATATATTAAAATAATCCCATCCGCTTTGTTGGTGGTGTGCACTTCTGGGTGCTGTGGGGCTCGTTTTGGGGAGGCTGCGTTTTTGGTACGTGGCATTCCCTGTTTGATATTATTTTTGTTTTTTGTCTATTTCCGTATTGCCTCCTCGGGGTTCTGTGTTTTACCAACTGAATCTAACTTATTTATTTTTGCTGTTTAAGTTATTTGTTTGATTTCTCGTCAGATACTGACTCTCTAGAAGTCTTTGCATAGGCTTATACAGCTTCGTCACTGCTATGATGACGTCGATACCAGTATGGCATTTAACTTAGGCCCTTTTCTATATAATGGGCATCGTTACCTCAGCATAAATAATCGCGGGATCCCGAACGAACGGTTTCTCGTCCTTGTACATTTTCATTTGCTATTTTGCCTTTTTAAGCCTCGGAGATCATACTGTTGAAACATATTCAAGGTGGGGGTATTACAACAAAAAAGCAAAAATAATATCAAACAGGGAATGCCACGTACCAAAAACGCAGCCTCCCCAAAACGAGCCCCACAGCACCCAAAAGTGCACACCACCAACACACACACACACACTCGTGTACACACACACACACACACATACACTACCAACACACACTAGCATACAAAGCAAACACACGAGGACAAAACGAACAATTAAAGGAACACAGTGGGGCACCGCCTTGGAACGGTCAGTGGCAAAAACACCACTGGGGAGCTTAAACCGGTTTATGGTGCGCACCCAACCTCACTCTTACCCCCACCATGTTCCAAAGTCACAGGACAGTGTAAATAAAAGTAATCCCTGCTAGGTGAATCTCTAACACACGCAATGGAAACAAAAGGCATGGTATGTAAAACACAAAAATGCTCGTGTATAAATATATAAAAAGCAAACCTTGAGAACCAAAAAACGTATGTACTCAATGCCTTTGCAGAAGGCAGAGCACCAAGAGAAACACCCTTAAGGGCCCGACGAAACAGGCCAGAGGACAGAAATCAAAACAGTTTCGTCCCAGTGGGATTTAAAAACTGCCCATCACAGAGTCCTCCCCCTCTTCCGTCAGACACAATCAAAGAGGGAAGCATAGCGTCCAACTGTAAACGGGTTGAACACCAAACATGGTGGGGGTATTACAAAAAACATAGTCTCTTTGATGTGCAGATATCTGGGAACACTTCCCCAACAAAATTCTGTTGGGCACTTATAAACGCAATAAAATCCAATATTTAAATATATTTATGATTTAATTTAACATGACAGGATTAAGTTTAAAAATGATTCCAATGTACATTTACCTACCTATACACCTGCATCTATCGGTGAAATATGAAAATAAAAGGCATATCATACCGTATGTGTTAACTTGCATGTTTACGTTTAAACATTCATATTTTTATAAAGTGGTGAGATATTTCATAAAGTTTTAGGTTTTCATTTAAAGTGACATTATGCGCATCTTACTGCACATAGTATATTTTGGTGACATTTTTTTATAAAAGCAATTTTCGGTTGCTGAGCATTTAAATGAGTTAAACGAATGATAATGCCGCATTAGTATTTGAAGTTGGTGCTTTAGAAATAGAAAAAACGGACTGATGAAATATGGTTCCTTTCTTGGCAGTGATAGCCCTTGTGTAATTAGTGTTGTTACCGGTAGATATTTCGGCAGTGGAAGGGAAGCAACTCCTCCATGCATTTGTTTATTTCTTAAATTGACTCTCCCAGTCAAAATAGTACAATGAATATTTGAAAAGTTCTTATTTCGTGCTGGTAGCAGGAAGAGTTAGGTGTATTGGGTTAAAATCTATTATTTCCTCTACCCTTTGTATACACACCTATTTCAGCTGGATTTTTACTTTTAAAAAATGCGCATTTAATTATTCATTTTAGAGCGGAAAATTTTTATTTGAACTAGGCAAATTGTGAATTATGCGCCGATTGCACCTAATATTGAAACTATACTTTCCGCTTATTATGGACCACATTAAAATTAGGCGTAAAGGTGTGACAGTTATAAAATATCAGATCTGTGAAAGGGGTCACACTGAAACGCCAAATTAATTAGGCTACAACAACATTACACAGAGTAAAAAGATTTCTTTTGACATGTTGAAAAATCATATTCGTACAACTGTCGAATTTAGTATCAGCAATCGAGAGTTGTTGATTTAAGATGCACTCGATGTAATATAAGCACTACTGGAACCTTATGTTTTGTTAATAGCTATCCTTTCGGGTAGTTTATATTCTTTCGACTACAACTACTAGGATGAACAGGAAAAATGAACAGATGATGAAAATCAAAATAATAGGCTGATGCCCACAATGGATATTCTAACATTCTTTCATACATGTGCCTATGTTTATTTCATGGTTAAAATCTCTGGTAAGACTTCAAAAATACTGAAATATTTTACTCGATTCGTCCCCAAAACAATTCGACCCAAAACAATGTTTGACAATCACATATTTTATATTAATGGCTAACGTTCAATAATGAAACATTATTGCAATGCATGATGGGTTAAAAAGTAAAAGTGTGAGGTGTGAAACCCAAGACCTTGGCCTGTTGGTTTCAGTAAAGGCAGTGGCTAGAGTTACGGTACCGTAACTCTAGCCTCCGAGTCTAGAGTTATGGAAGTTCCATATCTCTAGAAAATCCTATGAGGATTGGCTAGAGTTACGGAAGTTTATAAAGGCATATATGTATGTTGCTTTAAATATGCATGGTAATGTATTGTAAACTTAAATATTTCACCAGTAATAGTGAATAAACCGATCTGTCGGCAAATGCAGCGACTTCATAGCCGCCATTTTGGTAATACACAATACATTGGCGGAAATATCGTTGTTATCTTCGTCTTTACTTGAGTGTTCCATTGCAGTTGGACAATTATATCCATTTTGTGCAAAGCATGATAGAAGTTAAGTAACATGTCATATAAAATATGTTGTTGACATATGTTGTTTTTGTATTAAATTGTCTGACTACATCAAAAACACACCATGAGAAGGCACTCAAGACAAAAAAGGAAATATTTTAATTGTTATTGAAGGTACAGCTGTTAAATTTAATCTTAATTTCGTTTTTTTTTTGTTACCGTTTTTCGCAAGATACAAGATAAAAGATACAAGAACCTTTATTTAAAGTCGGTCATACATAAGTATACAACATTAGCTAGAAGCTATTTACCCACTAAAAAAGACACATTAACAAATGTAACAAAACAACCTGTTGTAAAAAAAATGTGGATTGTGGCTAAGTACCGTATTTCCCCGCCTATAAGGCGATCCGCTTATAAGACGACCCCCCTACTTTGTGTGGAAATTGAGAGGTCTTTGTCTAGACTTGTTTATAAGACGGGGGAAATTTTTTTGAAACTCAGATTTTCAAGTTTGGGTGATTTCTAAGCTAGTATGCAATTTTTTCAAAGAAAAATGGCCGATTTTTCGCTCGTTTTATAAATCGATTTTTGTGTCCCTTTGTAGCTCTCTTAAGTGGAGGTAGGTGGGTGAATTGGTAGAATTGGAGCTGTCAATGTGGCATGGCATTACTTACAAGGAGGGCTGAAAGATATATACCTTTGTTTTTCATTTCAGGTTTCTTATCAGAAGGTTGTGGACATGAAGAATGTAAACACATAATAAAGAAATAACAAATATTAACGTGTTTGTTTTTTTTATATACAAAAGAAAACGGAAACATAATGCACATATATACAAAAACAAACAAATCAAGAAATATGAAAGAAACGTATTTACACTATCAATAAACAATGTAACAATATCTGATCAATAATTTATGCTCATTGATTTAATCACTGTACTGTTAACGAGTTTGTTCATCAGTTTTTCACACATTACAAAGTACCGTATAGCTACACAAAACACCTTTTATTTCAATTCATATCAGGACTATTAGCTTTAAAAGCCATCAAAGTCCTCAATGTCACTGTCACCAAACAATTCTGTGAACTCAGATTCAGTCATGCAATCATCGTAGACCCCTGTGTCTACGTCCTCGCATGTACCGGTAGTTTCCTCACAAGTCTCCCGACTTTCGGTACTAACAAAATCACTAAAAAGTTCATCATCTTCAGTGCCGTCTAGAGAATTAGAAATTCCACACTTCAAGAACGACCTCATCACCATATCTGAGGGTATATCTCTCCACGAATCCAACACCCACTGACAAACAGTTGGTAAGTCGGGTTTCTTCAGATTGCCAGCCTTAGTTAGTTCCTTTTTTCCATTTACCATCCAGTCATTCCACTTTACTCTCATGTTGACCTTAAACGGCTTGTTAAGGCACACATCAAGGGGCTGAAGCACAGATGTGCACCCTCCCGGAATAACTGCCTGGTAAGTCCTATCTTTTAACTTTGATTTCACTGAGTTCACAAGATGGGCTCTAAACATATCACACACAAGAAGTGACTTCTTATTCAAAAGAGTGCCCGGTCTCTTGAACCACACATCGTTTAACCACTCTAACAGAACTCTCTCATCTACCCAGCCTTTCTCCTGCACATACACAACAATACCCGGGGGGAACTTATCCTTCGGAAGAGTTTTTCTTTTGAAGACAACAGCTGGTTTTAACTTTGTACCATCGGCAAGACACGCCAGTATCACAGTAAAGTGGGCCTTCTCACCCCCCGCGGTCTTCACTGACACAGACTTTGTGCCTTTAAAGTCAATAGTTCTATTTCCCGGCATATCAAAGAACATTGGGGTCTCGTCCATATTTCCGATTGATCCCAGTTCGAACTCGTTCCCCTTTCGCAAGTCAATCACGAATCTCTGGAACGATGTGACCTTTGTGTCGACGTCTTTTGGCAACTTCTGGGCTATGTGAGTCCGTTGGCGTAACGTGAGCCCCTGTCGATCAAGAAAACGAGTACACCACCCATTTGAAGCCTTGAACTCAGTATGACCGAATTCTTTTGCGAGCTGCAGAGCATACAGTCGTATAGAAGGGCGAGTGACAATATAGCCGTTGCTGCGTAGGTCTACTATCCAGACTTTCAGTTTCTGCTCAAGGCCATCGTAGGGTGACAATACTGTTCTGAGTTTTTTCAGTTTGCTGGAAGACGCCCCTCGCAGTTTCTCT
Source organism: Saxidomus purpurata (assembly GCA_022818135.1). Classification (NCBI taxonomy): domain Eukaryota; kingdom Metazoa; phylum Mollusca; class Bivalvia; order Venerida; family Veneridae; genus Saxidomus; species Saxidomus purpurata. The sequence continues at coordinate 49,505,447 of JAFMSR010000005.1, read as the reverse complement.
TCTTTTGACCGCAAATCACGAACCATCTTCTCTGTGACGCCGAACTTTTGTTCTGCAGCGCAATTAGAGGATTGCTTTGCATGGTCTATTACCTCAAGCTTAAACTTGACATCATAATTATTACGTTTACGTTTCAAGGACATTGTGTTGTTTCTGTAGTACTATGACTTAGAGAAAGAATAAGCATTTGCTCTTACTTTTATTAATTAGTGAAGAAACCTAAAGTAATGATAGCCAATCAATTAATTCGGTAATTCTAACTCCACCCATAATCTACGTAGCTAATCATTCGCAACAAATCAGATTAAATGATTAAGCACAACGTTGAAATCAACTGACCATAAAAAAAGATCCCCATTGATGTGCTTGACACGGGGTATTGAGCTGATTTAGCATCTGATAAACAATAGAATGTGCGATCGGTCAGACAATGCATGAATAGATGTTTTTTTAGCAATTTACATCAGTGGTCAATTAACAATGCGATCATAAAATACGGAGGACAGTTTGTTAGTTCGCAGGGTTCTTTGTTTGCGATGTCAATTATACAGTCTTGTGAAACAAAATTGTATTTGCTAAACTACTTTGACATAAATTATTTCTTTATGTAGGATTAAAAAAATTAAATGTATAGCTATTTTGAGAACTTAAAACAGTTAGACATCATAGAAAAATAAAACACAAGAAGCAGAACCGTAAACATTTATTAATCGGCACACGTTACAAAATGCACATTCAATATAATCTTTTCAGCATCGACGTTTTATTATTGCAGGTACAATCTTTTCTGTCGGGCACATCAGACTCCCACAAATATGAAAAATAAAACTATATATATATTAGAACATTTTTATAACAACACATTTCATGACTTCAAAAAATAACGTGCTTCACCGGTAATGGTTCGAATGTCGTCTGCTGCATACACGCCCGCGGGACGACTCTCGATATTGCCGATTTTGTTAAAAATGTATCTCAGGGTAACTTTTTTGGGGGGATGATTCTTGTGGCCTCGCTTATAAGACGGGGCCCCCACTTTGAGGCTAAAATCGGGACTTTATTTCCTCGTCTTATAAGCGGGGAAATACGGTAGGCAAAGTTCCAAAAATCCAAATCGCGCTCTTAGAATTCTAATATTCTTCTTTTCTTTATATTACTTTTGTTTTTATTAACGTTGTTTGTACACAGAACACGTTACTATGTGCAAGAGTATACAGCATACAGTATACAATAATGGTTCCGATATTTGCAACATTAAGTATAACCAGAATGGCGCCTGTGAAATTGTCGTACATACAACAGATCAGTTTATTCACGAATAGTGGTAAAATATTTAAGTTTACAATACATTAGCATGCATATATTAAAGCAATAAACATACCTTTATAAACTTTCGTAACTAGCCTTTCCTTATAGGATTTTGCTAGAGATACGGAACTTCCGTAACTCTAGACTTGGAGGCTGCTTAACAGGCGACGCCTTCAAATTTTATCAGCTGTCAAACAGTGTATTGTATAGATTGGGATGATCTATAATACACCGTTTGACAGCTGATAAAATTTGAAAGTGTGGTATGATTCAGAACCGAAAAACCGATGATTAACGAAGCCCTGTTCATGGGTGATCATTCATGTCACCAAGTATACACATCGTTCCTGGGACTCATCTCACTTACCCTATTAAGTATTCACTGTATATATATGTCTAGTGGTTTAGGCATCCGCCTTGGGAGTGGGAGGTCAAAGGTTCGAATCCCAGCTGGGGTCAGTTCTGATATGGTGGGTTGGTGAGCCGCCAGGTAGTTAAATAATGTACCGTATGCCTACCTGCCTGCTGCCTGGCGTTAAAAAGGATAGGGCCATAATTAAAAATATGTTTGTTTGCTGTCTCCTGACCGACCCGCTAAAAATGCTGTGCTCCAAATTTTTTTATTGGACCACACTGGTCAAATTTAAAAAAAAAAAAAAAAAATTATGTTGACATGGAAATTTGAGACAAATGAAAATGATAGTTTAAAATTGTATGTTACATAAGAAGTATTCTGTAAGAAACTATCACATAAAGTACTGTTGTTTTATTTATTAAATAAAAAAAAAAAATTGCCTACCTACCTACCCAACTTGAGAAAGTAGGGTCGGGAGACAGCAAACAAAGACTTCTTTAAATGTGGCCTAGGATTCGGGAGGTAAATGTGCTCGTAAGGTGTCTCATAAGTCAGATATGGCTGGCCCTTTAAGTAGATACACTTTAGCTTTTTTACCTTTTATATGTTATAATCTAGGAGTACCAACTAAAATTTATAACATATGTACTGTGAACCACTATTTTGAAATGTTACCCTGTGGTTGTAGGTAGTATAAACAAGAAATGCAAGCTTAAAGTTGCTCGCTCTCAGTTACCATTGAAATTTTTTTATTTTTTTTTCAGATTGACATACTTATAATAAATATAAAACTAAATGCTAGAATCAAAATATACCGTAAGCAAAAATCTAGGTAGGAATTTGCAGAAATTGATTGAAAATGTTGGTTACACGGCACCGCTACACTATATGTTTATATTGAAATTTCAAAAGCGTTTCAAAACTTTAAAAATCTTCTTCTCTGAAATCACAAGGTCTAGAGCTTAGATATTTGGCATGTAGCATTGTCTAGTGGACCTCTACCAAGATTGTACAAATTATGACCCCTGGATCAAAATTTATCCCGTCCGGGTGTCATTTGGTTTTACAAAGGCTTATATAGGAAAAACTTTAAAAATCTTCTTCTCTGAAACCACAGGGCCTAGAGCTAAGATATTTGGTATGTAGCATTGCCTAGTGGTTCTCTACCAAGTTTGTTCAAATCATGCCCCTGGGGTCAAAACTGACTCAGCATGAGGATTTACATAGGAAAAACTTTAAAAATCTTCTTCTCTGAAATCAGAAGGCCTAGAACATAAATATTTTGCATGTAGCTTTGCCTTGTGGACCTTTACTAAGATAGTTCAAATCATGACCCCTGGTCCTTCCCGGGGGGAGGGGTGGGGGGGTTCACTTGATTTCGCATAGGCTTATATAGGGAAAACTTTTAAAAAACACATTGTATTATTGGCAATTGATATACATGTGAGCGATATAGGGCCATCTTGGCCCTCTTGTTTATGCTCCAGCCAGGATTCGAACTGTGGACATGGATTGGTAGTCATACCTTCCGCATCTTTAATTTTCTCCCTATTTTAACTTACCTGTCCTTTCGTCAGCAGACTGGGCTTTTTTAAGTACAAAATTTAAAAAATGTAATCACATTCAGGTGTTTAGGTTTTGTTATCTCAGTCGTGAACAGTTTTTTCTGTTTTGTAGATGCTGCATATTTTTCTGATGTTCACTGGAGCACAGCAATAAAATTATCACAATATGAGAGCTACAGATCTGTTACGCTCCTCTCATACCATATACCAGCACAGACAGCGGAGGTTTCATTCAGTTTCCAGGCACAGACATCAGGAAAGTCTTGTACCTTCAGAGAAGTTCATGTGTAAGTCGTAATTTTTAGCTCACCTGGCTACGCCAGGGTGAGCTTTTCTGATCGATGATTGTCCATCGTCCGTCAACATTTTGATTCAAATGACATCTCCTCTGAAACCCTGGGCCGGTGTTGGTGAGGTTTTGAAGGGATGTTCCTTGCATGAAGCTCTACCAAAAGTGTTCAAAGAATTCCATTCCATGCAGAACTCTGGTTGCTATGGCAACAAATAGGAAAAACTTTAAAAATCTTCTTCTCTGAAACCACAAGGCCTAGAGCTTAGATATTTGGCATGTAGCATTGTCTAGTGGACCTCTACCAATATTGTTCAAATAATGACCCCGGGTCAAAATTGACCCCGCGCGGGTGGGCACTTAAATTTTGCATATGCATATATAGGAAAAACTTTAAAAATCTTCTTCTCTGAAACCACAAGGCCTAGAGCTAAGATATTTGGCATGTAGCATTGTCTAGTGGACTTCTACCAAGATTGTTCAAATTATGACTCCCGGGTCAAAATTGACCCCGCACCGGGGGTCACTTAGTTTTGCATAGGAATATATAGGAAAAACTTCAAAAATCTTCTTCTTTGAAACCACAAGGCCTAGAGCTTAGATATTTGGCATGTAGCATTGGCTAGTGGACCTCTACCAATATTGTTCAAATTATGACCCCCGGGTCAAAATTGACCCCGCACTGGGGGTCACTTAGTTTTACATAGGCTTTTATAGTAAAAACTTCAAAAATCTTCTTCTTTGAAACCACAAGGCCTAGAGCTTAGATATTTGGCATGTAGCATTTGCTAGTGGACCTCTAGCAATATTGTTCAAATTATGACCCCCAGGTCAAAATCGACCCCACCCGGGGGTCACTTAGTTTTACATAGGCTTTATATAGGAAAAAACTTCAAAAATCTTCTTCTTTGAAACCACAAGGCCTAGAGCTTAGATATTTGGCATGTAGCATTGGCTAGTGGACCTCTACCAATATTGTTCAAATTATGAACCCCGGGTCAAAATTGACCCCGCACTGGGGGTCACTTAGTTTTACATAGGCTTATATAGTAAAAACTTCAAAAATCTTCTTCTTTGAAACCACAAGGCCTAGAGCTTAGATATTTGGCATGTAGCATTGGCTAGTGGACCTCTACCAATATTGTTCAAATTATGACCCCCGGGTCAAAATTGACCCCACACCCGGGGGTCACTTAGTTTTACATAGGCTTATATAGGGAAAACTTTTAAAAATCTTTTCTCTGAAACCACAAGGCCTAGAGCTTAGATATTTGGCATGTAGCATTGGCTAGTAGACCTCTTCAAAGTTTGTTCAAATTATGCCCCTGGGGTCAAAATTGACCTTGCCCGGGGGGTCATTTGTTTTACAAAGGCCTATATAGGAAAACTTATTTGGTATACTAACAATTATCTTAGTGATCTTGACCACCTTTAGGCAAGTGGACTTGTACCAAGATGAGCGATATAGGGCCATCTTGGCCCTCTTGTTTAGAGTTACAATGCCGTCACAAAAGTTTACAAGCAATAATTAATTGCACATGGTGAAACTGGGAACAAACCCACATTTTAATCAGTACAGTGTAGGTATAGCAGTTCTTTCTAGACACTAAATGGTCTTTGTCTCATTCAAGTTTTCAGCAGCATAGATTTTTGGCTTTTAATAGTTTATGTACCGGTATATTTAAACCATGACAAAACCAGTACATGTATTAATGACAAATTTTCAGTAATGTAAGAAGTGAGTATTTATTGAAAATTATTTACAAAAATATTTTCTTTTTTCAAATCTTAAAACTTGAAGATGTCCTCCTCTGTACTTCAAGAGACACAAAGCTTTGAGACACAAAGTATGTTTGATAGATATGACAACATACACATTGGTGATACATTTTGAGGTTTAGTCCATTGACATACACATTGCTGTAGGGTAATGCTGTGCAACTAACAAGACATTCTTTAACATGTTTAAACATTTGAATAGACCATATATCAATAAATAATGGTTAAAATATTGTCAACAGCTGACATAACGCAATTTTTGTTCGCTTATTCTTGGTATTCTGATGTATTGTTTAAATTTTGCATCCAATGGAAAAAAACATTTTCATTTATCAAATGCAAAAATGATCAAAGAAGTTACGGAACTTGAGAGTGCTAGTCAGTCATATTGATAAAAAGTCTTGGAACTTTATTGTAGATATATTCAGCATGGCAGCTACCCTCTCGTGACACCATACAACGAGACATATCCAGCAAAATTTTACACCAATAGAACTGATTCATTTCATGTTCAGATAGAGAAAGATGCTAATGCTGTATCCTATATGATGTCATCTCCAAGACCAGGTTATTGGTACTTCGCAGCTTTCTTGCCAAAACCAAGTTTAGATAAAATCCAGCTAAAGGTACTTATAACATCAGTAGGTATAAAATGTAAGATATGGCTAAACACTTACTTGGAGTTGTTTGGCAATCTCTGCTTACAAAGTCGGCTTATACAGGTTTTTATACCCCCGAAACAAAGTTTAGGGGGTTAGATAGGAGTCACCTGGTGGTCGGTCGGTCAGTTGCATTTTCCTTGTCCAGAACATACAGTCGAACTTGCCCATGCGACCACGTGTATTAAGCGACCTTTGTCTTAAGCGACCACTTCTGAATCCTCCCGAGCTTTTTTACACTGTATTGCTATTGCATTAAGCGACTTTTGTCTAACGCGACCAGCGACCAGTAATTAGCGACCCATAATCAGTCTTTTATTTGCACTAGGCGACCATTTATGTGCAAACAGATCCTTTCTATGAAAACTGACCGCTTTGATGTTGCATTTAACGTCAAAATTTGGCACGGAGTGTCAAATCTCATAAGGATTATCGTTCTTACTTATGTTCGCAGGTGTTAATTGTAGAGTATTTACCGATTTTCGGTACTTTCATGTTCAAACTAATTTGCTGCTTTTGGAAAATTACCATGTGACATAATGATATTCATAGATAACGGTCGCAGTTTCTGGTGATACTTTGTATTAAGAGACCATTTTAATAAGCGACTGGTTTTGGCCTTTCCCTTGCGCGGTCGCTTAATACAAGTTTGACTGTAACTTTAAAAGCTACTCGTTGGAATTCAAAACATAGAGGATAATTGTTGATTTCAGTGTAATATCACATTATAAATGCACTGAGTGTGCACCAAAAGGGATATTTTCACGAGTGGCACACTTTGATGTTCAAGAGTGAATTTATTGTGATATTAAATCAATACCAACAATTTTTCTGTTTACTTTATGTCTCAAACTCTACTTTTGTTGAGTTTATTTCAATAAAATGTCAAACATCAAGGATAACATCATCAGGAAGCATTGCAAGCATGATGTCATTTAAAGGACGTCATCATCATATGGTTTCCGGCATTCATATACTTTTTGACTTCAATCCGGGTAACAGAGTGGACAGAGTTAATCGGGATATAATCTACAGTTATATTTCGATAAACTACTGAAACACATCAAATAAAACTTCATACAATGGTCAAGCACATTGAGAGGAAGTGCAGTGCACAAGAACCATAACTCCATCTTGACTAATTACAGAGTTGTTCCCCTTTGATACTTTCCTTGTCCGGAGCATATCTTGAAAACTACTGGTTGGAATTGAATACAACTTCATACAATGGTCAAGCACATTGAGAGGAAGTGCAGTGCACAAGAACCATAACTCCATCTTGACTAATTACAGAGTTATTTCCCTTTGATACTTTCCTTGTCCGGAGCATATCTTGAATACTACTGGTTGGAACTGAATACAACTTCATACAATGGTCAAGCACATTGAGAGGAAGTGCAGTGCACAAGAACCATAACTACATCTTGACTGATTATAGAGTTATTGCCCTTTGTTACTTTTCCTTGTCTGGGGCATATCTTGAAAACTACTGGTTGGAATTCAATTCAACTTCATACAATGGTCAAGCACAATGAGAGGAAGTGCAGTGTACAAGAACCATAACTATATCTTGAGTAATTTCAGAGTTATTGCCAAGAACCATAACTCTATTTTAGTTTTTTTGCGAAGTATTTTGTTACTTCTAACTTCTTCAGTTGATAAAGCGGTCTTTCAGAGATATTAATCACATTTAGTGATAGGTCTGATTTCTCTCAAAATATGACACTGTTATGGGTTACAGGTATCTGGTAGCTGCATTGGAACTCATGTGAGCTATTTCCTTTGAACAGCCATAACGTACTAAACCATATACCCTGGTTAAGACAGGTTTGGCCTTCCATAGAAGCATTATATTATTATATATTACTGTATGGAACACGTTTTGTCTGTATGAATTTAAAGGCTATGCTGACAGCTCCTGAATGTTGAAAACTCAGACGTCCGAGGCAAATGCTGACACTTTTAAGACAACCTTGAAAATGACCTTGGACACAATTTTACCATGCGCAGGTTAGCAGACAGAGTGACCCCTGCGCCTGACCTCTGTAGGTGGGCCAATGGAAATTTTACTTCATGTTACAATTCAATCTATTTGCTGACGTATACAACAGGTGCAGTAAACCGAAAGTAGCATAACGTGATGTACAGTGTTTACAAAAACACATGCATGTCTGTCGAGTGTGTAACAAAATATGCCGGCTGTGCAAAGGATATACAAGAAAATTCTGTTTTTATGCCAAAGTCTCATGTTTGTTCCCATTTTCAACCACTGACACACTAAATGCAAGTTCAGGTGAAATTAACCGAAAACACGGGTCTTTCAGAATTTTATATATCCTTTGAATGTCCATAACATACTAAACCGTATACGCTGGTTAAGACAGGTTAGGCCTTCCATAGAAGCGACAGTTACCATATGGAACACGTTTTGTCTGTATGAATTTAAAGGCTATGCCGACAGCTCCTGAATGTTGAAAACTCAGACGTCCGAGGCAAATGCTGACACTTTTAAGACAACCTTGAAAATGACCTTGGACACAGTTTTACCATGCGCAGGTTAGCAGACAGAGTGACCCCTGCGCCTGACCTCTGTAGGTCAGCCAATGGAAATATACTTTCATGTTACAACTCAATCTATTTGCTGACGTATACAACATGTGCAGTAAATTGAAAGTAGCATAACGTGATGTACAGTGTACAAAAACACATGCATGTCTGTCGAGTGTGTAACAAAATATGTCGGCTGTGCAAAGGATATAGGGCCATCATGACCTTCTCATCTCAGAAAACCTATCAGATACAAAATGTATAGCATAAATTACAGTTCTGTTTTAGAAGAAACAAAGCAATGCCTTTTTCTTTCCACAAGGACTAGATAAGTTGAGCTTTTTCTTTCCACAGGTACTAGATAAGTCGTGCATGTATGGAATGTTTGTGGTAGTTGAGTCAAAAGGTTTTGACAACATCGAGGAGATATCCACTGATAAAACACACCATATACACTTGAAGCAGCATGTGGCAGGCTCCCAGGCTCTCTACAGGTGAGTTGATTGGTTTTCATCATGTTGATTGGATTAAATGGTATTTTTAGCTCACTTTGTGACAAGGCCTAATTAAACTTTGTTCTGTAAAATTGACTTAGATGCCTAAGAAGAGTCATCCATGTTCAAATGGACTGCTTTTCTTTTTAGTTACTGAGGAGTCCTGGACTCTTCTTTTCAAAATCATACTGAGAACTCTGTCGTGTTTTTTCTTGTATTGATTATCTAGAAATTAATTTATGGTACCAAAACAAAAACTCTAGAAATCAACAAAAGTAATCACAATTCTAAAAGGTGTAAGGCCACCAAACTTTATATAAGGATGACCAAGATTATGCATCCAGCTATCATGCAGAGCAAGTGACTTTTATAAATATATTTACATCCCAGCTGCCATGTTGACAGAATTACAAACATCTCTCATTGTAGTTTTCTGAATACTTACATGATAGGAATTGTTCCATCTACACCAGTCATGTTTTTGAGTGTGTTAGCTTGTTTGTTATTCACCTTCTTAGTGTCATTTACTGATTGAAAATCAGACTGTGTAGACCATGACTGCATGAATGTGCGGGCTGACTATAGTGTATGGTCGCATGAGTATATAATCCTTTTTAAGCTAGAAAAGAATTCAGATGTTTACTAGGTCATGCAAATATTGTCCTATATGAACAGGTACTTGCTACAGAAAGACACAGTTGAGTACACAGTTAGGATAGACAGTTGCCTGGCAACATTATTAGATACAGAAAAAGATCTCAGTAACTCTACCAGCATGAATCAAAACACCACATCATCTTCTTCACAGACAGTGAATTGTCCGGTAGTTATGCGGTTGGAATCAGAGATGCTGCCATCTTTAAGGTCATCATCGATGACTGCTTGTGGAAATCTTACTAAGTGTGAAATAAAAACGTTATCTCCAACACTTCATAAATGGACATATATATTGCTGAACATAGATGACGATTTCAACGTTTCAGATGTTCAGTTTAAACTGCATTTTCAAAAGAAAGGTAAAACTTTATACAGTTCCTTAGAAGATTATTTGAAATCAGACTTAATTTGTAGAATTTGTGGTGACGATAATTTTGTTGCAGTCTGTTCTACTTCTTTTGTTGTAAGTCGATTTTGGTTAAGTTGTGTTATTAGGTCCTCTTTTCGTTGACCCATCAACTTTATTACTATAGTTGGATAACTGTTGTGCAAATTAGAAACTTGGATGTCATATTATTTTCCCCAGCTTCAAAGAGGCAGGAAAATAAAGGTATGGTCTCTGTCCATCAGTCTGTCTAACATTTTGTGATCGCTCCATTTCTTCTAAACCCATTGCTGGATTTTCATGAAACTTTTACCAAATGTACACCTTGTCAAAACAAGGAGCAGAACCTCTGTTACTACTTCATTCTCCCATGGTCAAGGTCAAATTCACATGTTTGAACTAAGCATTTTGTTTCTGCTCCATATCTTCAATAGGCCTGAAAAGATTTTCAAGAAGCTGTATGGAATTTCCATCCTGTCAGGGTTCGAATTTAAGCTTGCATACTTGCGAAAAGCGAGTGCAAATTAAAAAACTGCAAGTAGAGATTTCAACCAGCATTTTTTTGCGAGTGAAAATTTGGGGGGAAAAAACCTCATTTCTAATGGTCAATCTTTACAAAATCTTTCTTTGACAACTCACGGTCATTTGGGCATTCTTGTCATTCACCGAACGAATTTTCAGCTTTTGTCATTAACGGAAGTTTACATTCGATACATGTCCTGTGCGCAGTCCGTTAGGAGGTACCTGCGAAATAATGAGACGTACCGCATGCATGGTGTCTTAATCTATTATTAGTTACAATTTATACAGCGCAAATAAGATAGGCTTGACTAGTCACATGGTTGTTTAGGGGTTTCCCGAGGTTAAATTTCACAGCTCGCTGCACCAGCAAAATAAAAAATGGAGAAGTTTTTGAAAAGGCCAAGCACGAGCAGTGCAGAAGCCGATGAGAAAAAGGCAAAAGTTGAATTGAAAAAGGCTTCGTCCAAGGGTCTGCCAGCCTAAAAACTGTAAAAAAATGGATGAAGGAGTTCAATATTGATCTGGAGTATGATGCTAAAGGTGGCAATCGTCTGCAAAACGTGCAAGTCATTTGCACCAACAAACATGTCCTCTAATGTAAGTCATTCATGAATACTGATTAGCTAGTAATTAGCTCACCTGGCTACGCCAGGGTGAGCTTTTCTGATCGATGATTGTCCGTCGTCCGTCAACATTTTGATTCAAATGACATCTCCTCTGAAACCTCTAGGCCAATGTTGATAAAACTATGCAGGAAGTTCGTTGCATGAAGCTCTACCAACATTGTTCAAAGAATTCCATTCCATGCAGAACTCTGGTGCTATGGCAACAAATAGGAAAAACTTTAAAAATCTTCTTCTCTGAAACCACAAGGCCTAGAGCTTAGATATTTGGCATGTAGCATTATCTAGTGGACCTCTACCAAGATTGTTCAAATTATGACCCCGGGTCAAAATTGACCCCGCCTGGGTGGGCCCTTAGTTTTTGCATAGGAATATATAGGGAAAACTTTAAAAATCTTCTTCTCTGAAACCACAAGGCCTAGAGCTAAGATATTTGGCATGTAGCATTGTCTAGTAGACCTCTACCAAGATTGTTCAAATTATGACCCCCGGGTCAAAATTGACCCCCACGGGGTACTTAGTTTGCATAGGAATATATAGGAAAAACTTAAAAATCTTCTTCTCTGAAACCACAAGGCCTAGAGCTTAGATTTTGGCATGTAGCATTGGCTAGTGGACCCTACCAATTAGTTCAAATTAGATCCCCGGGTCAAAATTGACCCCACCCCGGGGTCACTTAATTTTGCATAGGAATATATAGTAAAAACTTTAAAAATCTTCTTCTCTGAAACCACAAGGCCTAGAGCTTAGATATTTGGCATGTAGCATTGCCTAGTAGACCTCTTTAAAGTTTGTTCAAATTATGCCCCTGGGGTTAAAATTGACCTTGCCCGGGGGGGATCATTTGTTTTACAAAGGCGTATATAGGAAAACTTATTTGGTATATAACATTATCTAGTGATCTTCCACCAGGCAAGTGGACTTGTACCAAGGTGAGCGATATAGGGCCATCTTGGCCCTCTTGTTTTAACTTGTCTAATAAAATTGCAAGTTGTTTTCTCATTTAGATAAATAAGAAAAAATACCACTTGCAAAAAAATGCAAGTAGAAAATCTGGTTAAATTCGAACCCTGCCTGTCACATCGAGACAATGTTGTGCAAAATCTTTGTTCTGACAGCACTCACTCAAGGTTAAGGTCACACTTACAGATCATTGGCTTTTTGTGTATGCCCTGTAACTCCTGAACCGCATGAAAAGATTTTCATGAAACATGGATCAGATGTTCAACATGCACACTGACAGCTATATTTGTGTTAAAAATGCTTGAATATTTTTCTAACAAACACATCATAATTATCTAGTTTGGCTTCATTTTCCAGGTTGTGAATCATTGAAGCTCATGTTACCAAGGACTATATACAGAGCAACAACAAGCAAACATCAGATGGAATATAGTCATCTATCCCAGGATTCCTGTATCAAAATGGCTTCCCTGGGAAGGTTTATCTTTGACCAGCAGACATTTAATGTAACATACCTATTGTCAAACACAGGACCTATACCTATTCCAGCGTCCTTAGATAATATTCATGTACCAGACTACCAGGTGATTGTAACCGACATTTTAGTTCAGGAACCAACAGACATTGGAGGAACACTGAAGTTAGACATAATCTTAAATAAATCTTTATCAGATGTAAGTATACCCATGGATTTTGTGGAAATCACTTCTACATGCTATATTTAGAAACTAAGCTGATATTTATATACCCGGTATCACCAATTAAAGTTACAGTAAATGAAATATATTTAGTTATAGGAGTTGAATGACTGTCACACATCTCTTCCAGTATTTAGTTATCAAGTTTGCCGAAAAATAGGCTTAAACTATTATAGAATAAAGTTAAGCTATTATGACCACCCGATATTAAGATCAATATTAAGACCAAGCATATTGGATCAAAATGGTCAATTTCATAGTTAAATAGGTATAGTAAGACAGATTAGATAATAAAACTTTAAATACTAGCACTGTAAAGATTTACATCTTGTTTTACTTACAGACAGCAAGTCAAAGCATAGTGATATATGTTTGTTTGATGAAGAATGCAATACCCGGAGGACAGACAGTGGTCTCGTGTGAGACTGGTGTGCACCTCTTGCTCAACACTTCATCACAGCTGTTCCAGGATATGGTGTTCATACCTTACCCAGAGCCTGGTATATGGTACCTGGGACTCACTACCAAATGTTTTACAAATGATACAAAGTAATTGTTTGAATTTCTAAGTAATGTATCTATTGAAAACTCTCAAAGGGAGACAACTAAAACATCTCTTACACACTTGAGATGGTCTCAAATGAGATTATACACATTACACACTTGAGATGGTCTCAAATGAGATTATACACATACCATGCAACTGCTGTAAATTTTCTTGAACATAAAGTTTCCACAATTTGTGTAGAAGTCATGATCTGGCAGAGATGTCAGAGTGTCGGTTCAACCTATTGCTTTGGTTTACTCGCTTTCACTGGAGGGTATTTGTCTTGTAATTTGTATCCTACTTGCAGCTTGCTTTGTTACCCCTGTTTACATAGCAAAGTGGGGGCTATATAGGAGTTATGCATGTTGCCCTGTTCCATCTTACACATAGTGAAGTATAACTGGTGCTATACTCTACTGAAACCTACACAACATGTTCACTGACACAAAATTAATCACAATCACAAGTTCCACATTCTAGAGTTATTGCCCTTTTTATCTTAGCAAATTTTCAATAACTGAACATGTTATATCTCAGTTATTGATGGTGGTACTGTATTGAAACTAAACAATGTGTTATTTGATTCACGATTAGGGCTGTTCCAGAAAAAAATGTCTAGGGGGGAGGAATGACCAGCAATTTTTAGGGTACCACTTATCAAATTTTAATCATTTTTTGGGCACCCCCCATAAAATTTTATTTCAAATTTACCCCCCACCTAAAAAATTTAAGTTATGGCATTAACAATTTTATTCATGTTTGTTTATACTTCAGCTTTTTGTGTCACCCAGTCAATCAAATATTGGTATTAAAACTCATGTGAACAATGTGTACGCAATTGACAACTGAAAGCATCATATTACTATCTTTTATTGAGTCGGGGTCGCGAAATATATGACAAACGAAAACATCGCCGATTTTTGACTGACTATTTCACATTAACATATCAAATAATTGCTAAAAACCCTGACTTACTGATGGAAATTTGCATTTAAAAAAATTGGAGCAACAGTTCTTTAATCAAATCCGAAAGTTTTTGTCAATATTTTGAAGGGATTTTTTGTCAAAATAGTGGAAAAAATGTTTTTGATTCATTTCGAAAATCGGATGAAAAAGTGACGATCTACTTAAACGATGAAAATCTTTGATTTATTCGAGAAGTTTATTTGTTTATTTTTTTTACAAAGATGAGTCCCGTCCTCGACGTAGGCACTTTGATTTTGGGCTTAATTTGTTCTTCGATCCGACTGCGAACGGGTACAAGGAGAACACAAAAATCAGACAACATTTGTTTTGTTTATACCAAGGTAATTACGTCCGACGTTTAAAACTGCGGAGAATTAAACAATTAATGCACGCTTTTCTCATAAATATCGATCAATGTAGGATACATCTTTCTCCACCCACACGAGGTGGTATCCTGCGCGGGTGTGAGGGGGGTATGCAAGCATTAGTTTGTTTGACAGCTGATGTGTCTTTAGGCAATGGTAAACTATTAATCTGTATCAATACGGAAAATGTGTCACCCATTGTAGAAATGTATATTTCGGGTGTGCGTTGGGGGGGTGTGAGATTTTTGTGGTGGGAGTCAAAATTTTGGATGTAAATTACACTCGATGACATAAATAACGATCGCGGCGGGGTGTTGGGCAAGCCTCGCTCACCCCCACCCGCAAATTTTTTTTTTTTTTTTTTTTTTTAATAAAAAAAAACCCCCCGCCCCTTTTATTTCCCAAAAAAATTTTTCCCTTTTTTTTTTTTAAAAAAAAAAAAAAACACACCCCAAAAAATTAAATACATCTTTTGGCCACTACCAAGAAAATTTTAATTAAAAAATACCCCCCACCCACCAAATAAAAATAGCTTGTAGTTCCTCCCCCCGTAGACATTTTTTCCTGGAACAGCCCTTAGTTGCAATGACAAGTTCTATAACTATGTTTTACATTTTATATAGTTTTTGCCCTTTTCCACTTCAGCATTTTTAGCTCAACAATTCGAAGAATAGGGAAAGTTATTGCAGTCACCCTTGCTTTTGGCATGGGTGTTGCATTTCTGGTTAAAGCATGCAAGCTACAATCATAGACATCATATTCTATTTACAAGATCAAATCATACTTATGTAATTGCTTGTCTTGTTGAGCGTGCTCTCATCAAACAGCTATTGTCAGTTTTCATGTTATTTTTTGCTCACCAAGAGGATATTGCAGAGAGGCGATCTATTGACTTTAGTTAAAAGTTGTCAAACAGTCGTGTACCTGTGATTTAGACAATATATTTTATATTGTAGGAGTGCAATGAGATGTCTGGGAGCTCCTGTCATAAATATAGACTTGTCAATATCTGGTTGTATGGATGGTCAGTGTGGGGAGTATGGGGTATGCCAGGATTATATAAGTGGTGTACATGTGTTCAGCTCCTGTAAATGTTTTGCAGGTAATTTCAGTTGTATGAATAGCCATTGTTTCAAACATTCTTCAAGTAACATATCTAGTTGCAGGCTGGAAACATTTTAACAAGATATATTGCAGGTTACACTGCTAGTCTATATAAGCTACATATAATTTTTTGTGGTAACAAAAGCTTTACTGTATTAAAAAAACTTGACGTATACTGTACTATACAAAAGTGATTTCAAGATTAGAGGGAATCATGGACTGCTGTCATAAAGTTAAATGCTTACTACCTGTTTACAAAGTCAGATATAAAAAATACAGTCAACCCTGATGAATATTGTCATAAGTCCGTTAGTTACTCCAGAGATCATATTCCAGAAGCATCTTTAGTAATTTCTTAAACTTCTGAACTTAGTACAGTAGTTGTAATTATTATAATTCTCTAAACACTCATCATTATTAACTACCTTTATTGAGGATTTTTTGAAGTTTCAGCATGTTGCAACTCTGCGAAAGAAATACTAGAAATTAAAGGAAAATCATAAGATATGACTTAAGAGCTACTGGAACATGGCCCCAGAGTGGTACATAAAGTGAACAAACACATTATCATGAAGATAAAAAGATGAAATTTACCAATAGCAATTACAAAAGCAAATATAGTTTGCCTTGCTTCCCACCAAATATTGGTAATGTCCCAGCATTTACCTTCATAGCTATTGCCTTTGAATTGCTGAGAAATATTTGTACAAGTATCATTGACCTTGCACCATTGACAGGTCAGTTTTAAGGGATATCATTCATATTTGTGTTGCCAAATTCAACTTGTCCGCTCTCTGAGTCAAATAGTTTTCATCTGATCTTCACCAAACCTGGTGAAAATGTTTGTGGGCATAATATCTAGGCCAAGCTTGATAACCAGCCAAATTGCCCATTGCTTTTTTGGATTTTGGCCCTTGAATT
>JAFMSR010000005.1:49352657-49488200 GCA_022818135.1 Saxidomus purpurata | reverse complement strand
TGACTTATTATTTTCATCCATCTAATTCTCACTAAGAAAAACTCATGAACACTTTTTTTTATATCCGGGTGCAGATTTGAACGTCAGTATTAAAACAACACGATGCTCATGAAGGACATTCAGCACATGCGCACAGAGATAAGAATGCTGCAGAACGGTATAACACAACACCAACAAACTATGACGCAATGAAAAAAATAAATACAGTCGGACACTGGCGGGAACAGAATAGGGACTTGAATGTGGAAAAGTGGTCATTGAAACGTACGTTATCTATAACAAGATTACAAGACGTATAAGTAAATAACACAGTTTGTTCGAACATTTTTAGAAGATGATTATTATCAATAATCACTGCTAGCTCGGACTCATGTAGCATTCTACCTAAATACAGCCTGCAATCATTCATACGCAAGATTCGAATAAATCTTAAAAACGCAGATCAATAAAGCCCACGAGATTTAGGTATATCTGCTAAACCTATCTTTATGAAACATTAATGTACATCAATTTGATGACTTAGGTACTTCCCTATTGTAAGTGGAAGTAATAGCTTCCTTGAATTTGACATACTCCGTCAGCAGGTACTTCCCCTTTATCCGTACTAAACTACCTTTTTACTCGTGAGCTATGACCTAATATATAAATACAAAAGTGTAGTCACGGCTCAATGCATAAAATCTAACTAATTTGTTAAATCGCTATGTTTATATGAAAAATAGTTGGTGCATAAATTTGAAACTGATATATATAATCGATTTTAAATCAATATTAAACGATGGTTTAAGATTGTTCCTAATGAACGGACATATTGCAAAATGCTTTAAAAAGCCCTAAATCTTACTAAATTTTCGTTAGCTAAGTATTATCACCTTCCATCAGTATTTTCAAATACTTTGATTACAATTACGGTGCGGATTGTGTTTAAAGGTGAACGGTTGCCTTTAACTTGGGGTACAGTTGAACTGATTGGGCAGCCATTTGTTTTGGATAGCATCATACATATGTTTGCTTGAAAAATTTACAAGAGGGCCATGATGGGCCTATATCACTCACCTGATAACCAGCGTACTTAAGGAAGCCACTTGTTGCTAAATAAAGTCAGTAGTTGCTAAGAAAATCTCTGGTTGCTAGGGAAAGTCACTGGTGGCTAAAAGTCACCAGCTGCCAGTGGCAGTCAATGGCTGATAATGAAATCACTGGTCACTACAGGAAGTCAGTGATTGCAAAAGAGATCAACTGCTGCGAAGGACTTCAACATATGCGAAGAAAGTCACTGGTGGCAAAAGGATGCAAAACGTTGCTAAGGAAGTCATTGGTTGCTAAGGGAACTCACTGGTTGCTACAGTACTAGGATGTTGCTAAGGAAATCACTGGTTGCGCAGGAAGTCAATGGTTGTTAAAAATACTCTAGTTCCTAGGGAGGTCACTAGTTGCTAGGGGACTTAGTTGTTGCTAAGAAGACAATGGTTGCTTAGGAAGTCACTAGTTCAAAGGACAGGTCATTGGTTGTTGGGAGATCAAGATGTTACTCAGGAAGTCAGTGGTTGCTAAGGAAGTAACTGGTTGCAGGGCGAAGTTGCTAATGAAGTCATTGGTTGCTAAGGAGGCACTGGTTGCTAAGGGAAATCACTTGTTGCTAAGGAGGTCACTGGTTGCTAGGGGATAAAGTTGTTGCTAAGGAATTCAAATGTTGCTAACAAAGTCATTGGTTCCTAGGGGACTACGTTGTTGCTTAGGAAGTAAATGGTTGCTAAGAAAGTAACTTGTTCCTAGGGGAAGTCATTGGCTGCGAAGGAAGTCGTTGGTAGCTAGCTGAACTCACTTATTGTTAAGAGGGTAAATTGCTGCTTTGGAAATTACTGGTTGCTAAAGAAGTCCCTGGTTGCTAGGGAAAGTCACTTGTCGCTAGGGAACTAAGTTGTTGCTAAGGAAATCAATGGTTGTTAAGGAAGTGATTTGTTCATCGGGGAAGTCAATGGTTGCTAAAGAAATCACTGGTTGCTAAGGAAGTCACTGGTTACTAAGGAAGACACTGGTGCTAGGTAAGTATCTTGTTGCTATATGAACTCATTGGAAGCTATGTTATTCCTACAACTCTTTACTCTATAAACAATGACCCCAGGGCGGGGAAAATTTGACCCCAGGGGCATGATCTGAACAGACTTTGTAGAGGTCCACTAGACAATGCTTCACACCAAATATGTAAGCTCTATACCTTGGGGCGGGACCACTATTGACCCCAAGGGCAAAATTTGAACAACCTTGGTAGAGGTCCACAAAACAATGCTACATACTAAATATCTAAGCTGTACACGTTGTGGTTTTGGAGAAGAAGATTTTTAAATGATTTACTAAATAAGATAAACAAGTGACCCCCGGGCAGAATCAATATTTACCCCAGGGGCAAGATTTGAACAATGTGTGCAAAGGTCAACTAGGCAATGCTACACGCCAAATATCTAACCTCTGGGCCTTGTAGTTTCACAGCAAGAAGATTTTTAAAGATTTTCCTTTGTAAATCTATATGGAAACCAGTGACCCCCAGGTGTGGTCAGTTTTGCCCCCAGGGGCATGATTTGAACAAACTTGGTAGAGGTCAACTAGACAATATCACACACCACATTTCTAAGCTCTGTTACTTGTGGTTTTGGAGAAGACAGTTTTTTTCTATAAAAACCTATCGCGAACGGGGTAAGTTTTGAACAATTTTGGTTGAGACTTACTAGACAATGATACATGCAAAATACCTAAGCTCTGGGCCTTGCAGTTTTTGAGAAGAAGATTTTTAAAGTTTTTCCTATTTTTCCCATAGCAACCAGAGTTCTGCATGAAATGGAATTCTTTGGACAATTTTGGTAGAGCTTCATACAAGGAAAATGTCTGCCAAGTTTCATGAATATTGTCTTGGTGTGGCCCTTCCTTTATTGAACAACATTTATATAAGGTTGGGAAGCAGTTTTCAGACAAGAATCGGTATTCCCATGGGAACAAATGTGCACCCCTTGTCGCAGATTTGTTTTTATATTGTTATGAAAGAGACTTTATGTTGAGTCTTTCCCAGACACGCAGGCAGACATTATCACGCTTTAATAATACATCACGCTATCTGGATGATATTCTTAATATGGATAACCCGTTTTTTGGTCAATTGGGGACACTATTTATCCCCGGGAACTCCAGTTAATTAAAACTAACAATTTGGATACTGGTGCTCATTTTAGATTTACATCTCTCATTTTAACAATATTATACATACCAAAATTTATGACAAGAGGGATGATTTTAATTTTAGTATTGAAATTTCCCCATTTGGATGGGGATGTACCTCAGCTACATCTTATGGGGTATACATTTCTCAGTTAATTCGGTTTGCCAGAGCGTGTAGTTATGTTGAGGATTTCAATGAACGTAATCAAATATTACAAATAAACTTCTTCAACAGGGCTACCGTTATTACAAATTGCGTAAATATTTTGCTAAATTTTACTATCGTAATTCTGATTTGGTTTTGAAATTCAATAGTAATCTAAAGACTCTTCTGCGAGAAGGTATTTCAAAACCCGATTTTATGGGGATGTGGTTTACAAACTTCGTAAGATTTTGGGTCATGGCAATTTTCCAACTGTATTTGCTAAAATTATAAAACGTTTTGTTAAAAAGAGGTTACGACCCAACTGTTTTGAGACACACCGCATGTTTGGTGTTCAACCCGTTTACAGTTGGACGCTATGCTTCCCTCTTTGATTGTGTCTGACGGAAGAGGGGAGGACTCTGTGATGGGCAGTTTTAAACCCACTGGGACGAAACTGTTTTGATTTCTGTCCTCTGGCCTGTTTCTGTCGGGCCCTTAAGGGTGTTTCTCTGTGGGCTCTGCCTTCTGCAAAGGCATTGAGTACATACGTTTTTTGGTTCTCAAGGTTTGCTTTTATATATTTATACACGAGCATTTTTGTGTTTTACATACCAGCCTTTTGTTTCCATTGCGTGTGTTAGAGATTCACCTAGCAGGGATTACTTTTATTTACACTGTCCTGTGACTTTGGAACATGGTGGGGGTAAGAGTGAGGTTGGGTGCGCACCATAAACCGGTTTAAGCTCCCCAGTGGTGTTTTTGCCACTGACCGTTCCAAGGCGGTGCCCCACTGTGTTCCTTTAATTGTTCGTTTTGTCCTCGTGTGTTTGCTTTGTATGCTAGTGTGTGTTGGTAGTGTATATGTGTGTGTACATGATTGTGTGTGTGTGTGTCGTGTGTGTGTGCGTGTGCGCGCGTGTGTGTGTGTTGGTGGTGTGCACTTCTGGGTGATGTGGGGTTCGTTTTGGGGAGGCTGCGTTTTTGGTACGTGGCATTCCCTGTTTGATATTATTTTTGTTTTTAGTGGTTTCAGAGGAGATGTCATTCGAAGCAAATGTGAACGACGGACGGATGGACGTACACGGACGGACGCCGAACGATCCTAAAAAGGCTTAACTAGAAAATAAAAGCACATAACTTAATAATGTAATTAATACTAACTACATAAATTTTCCAGTTCTTTCAATTTTAGGCAAGCCCCTCAACTTACATATTATTTTCAAATTGCAAAATAACTAACCATTTCGCTATAGTTTACACAGTTAAAAGTTAGCAGCAAGGTTGGATACGGACTAAATTGCTTTGAAGTATGGATTGACGACTTAGCATAATCACATCTATTCTGATAAAGAAATTTTTAAAAAGTATATTGAAAATGGTTAAATATTTCGAACTCGATAAGCTTGTTGAAGTATTTCTTTAATTCTAATTTGGAATGTAGTCCTTGGTGGACGGCCATTTGCCAATTTAGTAGGAGTATTCTAATGCTGAAATGAAAGGCAGCGTTATTGTTCTCATTAAACTAAGCACAGATACAATGTTTTTGCCACCAATTAGGTTTACAAGACATGTACGAGAAGCAACTAGACTCGGAGGCACTGTACAAACTGACAAACGACGTTCGGAACAGTCTCGGCACAATGATTCACGATCAGGAAAAATCGGACAAGGAATTCATTGTATCAATAAAGACCTCCCCGAGAAAATTGAAGCCAATCACTTAAGTGCCTCCGATAAAAGCATTACCACTGATGAGTAGAGAAAACCAAAATTATACTGCCAGGTTTCAGCGACAGCGGAAGCAGAGCGTTTGCAGACGACTTTCTCCGGTCTGTTGCCAGTGACTACAGAAACATAAATGCACGAAGACAATATTACAAGTGGCATATAAGTTAAAACACATATGTTTATTTCTGTTAATTGGTAAACAAAAAACCCTGAAAAATCCACATGTATTTAAATGCATTTATAACAAATGAAATCCTATTCAATCATAAAATAAATTTAAAATGAAACTAGAATTAACACTTAACGCAATTGCTTCGCCTCAGTTGACATTACTTTTCAAGGGTTTACAATATCTGCTATCACCCTCAAGTGTATGTGACATTTATTTTATTATACCGAAAAACTAAAATAATAATATATTTTTAGACTTACAGGGGTGTAACAACCTGATGTTACATGGGTAACATCATTTTTTCATTTTTTTTTATTTTATTATACCGAAAAACTAAAATAATAATCTAGTTTTAGACTTACAGGGGGGGGGGGGTAACATCATGATGTTACATGGGTAAGATCATTTATTTCACCGATGCGATATGGGAATTTTATATAGGGAAAAGCACGTGAGGTATAATAATACAAAATGTACATGGATTCTACAAGTCATGTTGGTGAGATGAACAGCTGACTAAAGTTTCACGAAATCCTTCTCTGTGTGTGTGTGTGTGTGTGGGGGGGGGGGGTTAAGGGGATAGGGATCGGAAAAACTCATAACCTCTAAGCGTTACATTGACCTTGAGCAGGGTGATACGCATGTCCTTTTTATTACAGGAATATTTGACTCAAGTTTGATGAAAATACTTCAAAGGGTTTTCAGAGATAAAGAGCGGTCAACACACTGACTCACATATACCGCTCCATCGTACAGATTGGGAAATACCTGTGCAACATCAACGAATATTGACTGACACCACTTTTATCCAGAAGCATTGCCTTTCGTGACATTTAATGTATTGACAGAAGTCTTGCTGGAAACCTCGTCATTTAACAAGAAAACTCAGGGGCGGTGAAATTCAGTAAATAGCACAAACAAACACAGACATCTTAAACTTTATTTTTCGACCAAAAGAGCATAGTGATTACAAATACTCCGCTTTAAAGGGAGAGAGAATGTAAAAATTGATGTGTGTATTTTAAATGGACGATCCCTATAAAGGGTCACATCTCTTCGTCGGTAATGGTTTCTTCCCAGAAAACAGAATCTAGACTAAGTCCTTTTATACATGAGCAATAATTAATGCAAATTATGCTTGAAGGAAATGGTTTGGATGACGTTACAAAAAAGACAATCGATCCGCCGATTACTTCAAATACAACATGTATACAGGCCCACGACACGTGCAAAAACCTGCGTGTCAATTCTCTGGGACATAAATCTCAGTGACTTTTTCTCACAACACAAAGTATTTGCATTCTGTCCATTAAATATACATGGTAACTTTTGTTTGGACTTTTTTTAGAAAACAGACACAACCTTATATACATATAAAGCACTTTAAAGGTATTTTCAAGCACATAGAAATGAAAACTAAGCACTTTCCTAACAATTTAAGCGAGATAATAAACAATGATCTACATTAAGTAATCTATCCTGTTGTATCTACATTGTATATTCTATAGTGGCAGTGAAATCTTGTCCACGGTCAAATGCCTTACTCCCTGTAGATTCCATAAACTGTTGCATTACAGATCAGATCCTCGTTCTTATATGTATACGTTGCATACGTGTCATTCACCTTGTCTAAAACACATCTACTGGTACACACAGCGGCCTGTTCAGTTCTCTGGCATAAAACCATCATACAGACAATTTTATATCTATCGTAACAAAGGAGCTTTACTCTTTCTTTAATTTCATCACTCAACGTTTTTATTAAACACGAACAATTTTTCGGGTTGTATTTCAACCCTTCTAGCTCTTCCTCTAGAACCTCCTTTATCACCTTTTCTGCTCTAGACTGACTAAATTTCTTCGCTGGTTCCATGCGATAAGTTGGTTCTTTATCGGGGAGAAATCCCGCGGAGGAACTTCCAACTGTTCCAATCTTTCGCTCACTTACTCTCCTCGACATTCGTTTAGCAAATCTCCTAGACAACATCACACCAGCAAGGGAAGGACGAGGACCTTTGTTGGTGCTTTCGGTCATTGTGCTTTCTCCCATTTCTGATGGCGCCAGTGGCATACTCCCACCACCTTGTGCCAGAGCCAAAGACATACGTTTCATCATGATGGCACTTTTATCAGATCCCTTTATAAAGGTAGAGAATGTATAGTCTCTCAGAAACACAAGAACGATCCTCTTAACGTATGCTGTCAATCATTAATACCATTAGAAAAAGAACTTTTCAAAATCCAACGCACTAAAGACAGTTTTTCTATATCACTTGTAGCAGTTTTCTTTCCATGAGCGTGTTCATACTTTCCCTTTTCTTAGATGATCAGTAAATTCTATTACATTACAGTAAACCGATTACTACGTTCCCGTAACTATTGCCTCCTTAGTTGCAAGTTCAAAAGTCAATGGGCTTCCAATAACAAATCAGCGCATTGTACAATCAATATTTACTAAATGATTTCATACAAAACAAGATTTTAAATTACGATTAAAGTATTAATTCCGTTTTCACTTGAACAAACAATAAGTAAAGTTTAATCTTAGATTAATCATATATTTTTGATCTTATTTGTTACTTCAGATGACCTGATAGGGCTCACAAGGTCTTAGAGTCTTAGTGATTATTAAACAACTAGTTCAATCTATACGATGCATATATTTTTTTTAATTTCCCCTTGTTTTGACTGTTGCACATGTACAGTAACACAAAATGAAAAAATTTTTTTACATTCTGTAGCGTGTTATGATTTTCTCATTTAAAGAAAAGCCCCACTTGTTTATTGATCCTCGGCAGGTGAAAAGTGCTACTGAAATTGTAAACGTTTCATTTTCATTGTTCACTGTATTAGCTTTTGTTATAGATCTGTTTACTAATTACACATAAGAATGTTTTAAATAAATTTACAATAGGTCAAAGAAGCTTAAATTGTGAACTGATCCTTTCTTACCATTTAAACAGTGTTTACATATCATTAAGTTTTATCTTACATTTTTATCTAAAAATGTAAAATAAGATTTGCAGTAATTATTTCAAGCCTGATCAATCGTATAGGTATAACCATGACCGTACCATTGATAGACATACCTACTATACGGTATTGACACTATCAGAGGGCACACACAGGCAACACAACAGAAGAAAATATCTAAAACCTGCAGTGATGACTGGAACCACATTACACAGTACAGCAATAGAATTTTAGATATATGTTATTGCCTTTGCTAAATTAATATAAACTAGAACATTTCTTGAGAGACAGTATTACGAGCTCTCTAAATCATACAACTGGCAGTAAGACATAAGCCAAGTAACATATATTTTAAAAATAATTTTGATACAATGAAGTCTGTAACATATGTTTCAAAATGGTATCGTTATACATATCAACTTTATTTTTAAATCGGTTATGGTATAATTAATTGAACATTTAGTAAGAGTTAATCATTAAATGAAAAAGACTTAATCAAATATAATTTATAATACTAGTATTTGATTCCATCTATTCTGAACGACAGAGATACATACCTTGATATCTTAGCTGGCTGTTTATAATAGTTCATATACTAGTACCCTAATGTGATTTTACATTGTAAATATATAGCCACCGAGAACGGTGGCATTAAAGGAATGCAATCTGGGCAGTGCGGTGTTTAATTCTTTCCGACCAAAAGAAATGATTTAAATGTATAAAATTATTGCTGTGTAATTCATTTGAATAAAGCCTTTTCGGTGAGTAATAGTTACTGCACAGTACAAGTCGGATACCTCTATGCATCCAGAGTACAGCAACGATTTAAATTTCTAATTCATACGATTAAAGAGTACCTGAACCAGGTGCACTAAAACACCATGCATAGCTTTAATACGATTAAAGATTAATTTTATCAAGAATAAAACTTGAAATGGAGAAAAACTAGTATAGAACGAATCAAGCAAGCAATGAAAGAACGTTTTACATGGAAGAGTCTGTAAAACATTATCGCTACAGACATTCATCGTTACCAACAAGAGATATACTAAGAGACCAAAACCTATCACACATATACTGGAGTAGAAAGTAATGTATTTTATATACTAGTAATCAACAGCTGTTAAAAGAAATGAAGAGATCTGTGTCAGAATGTCCGGATCATGGCGGATCACATCACTAAACGAGCTAATCAAAGGAAGACGATGATCACAAATGTTTTCGTGTCCTTACTGGTTTGACAGTAAAATGTTCTCTGATCGAGACAAGTCTAAAACTTGTGGGTTATTGCTGACTAAGAATGAAATACATTCAACAATTTGACCAATCAATACAGACACAAGTCTAGTTTATGCCCGGTCTTGAGAATGCATATACACATACTTAACAAATCTTTCATTATTAGTTTATAACAAGACGAACACGATTACCATATTGCTCATTGGAATACATTTGCTCTAAATGACAACGAGGTGAAGTTTTATTAAGATCAAATCAACAATACTTCCTGTCAATTTCTGAATAGATTATAACCTGTACACTTCGAAAATGTTAACAAGAGTTCCTGTTATTTATGTAGGATCGTAGGTTGCGCACATAGACCAATTTCTATTTACATTATGTACACATAAAATAATATATTTTGCATAAGTTCCACAAAAAATAAATCACTTATGTGTCATACAGAGTGTTAACGACGTTTTCACTTCAATTTGATGTTTGATTCAGATTGATTGTGGAATATTTATGCTTGAAATGTGAGCGGACGACATACATTCCTTAGCTTACATTGAACCTTACACTCAAGGAACCGAAAAAAGTAAAAGATCCTAGATATCCTTATCACAAACTATTGTGACGAATTTGCAACATAATCTTCCAAATTAGCATCTGTGTCAATACGATTATCATAATCAAGGTTTTGGACATCTGCCAATGTATAACTGTCAACTGAGTATTC
Source organism: Saxidomus purpurata (assembly GCA_022818135.1). NCBI lineage: Eukaryota > Metazoa > Mollusca > Bivalvia > Venerida > Veneridae > Saxidomus > Saxidomus purpurata. The sequence goes on along the minus strand of JAFMSR010000005.1, from coordinate 49,478,012 downwards.
GGTAGCAGAATCTCTGTCATTTTCTAAGATCTGACATATATTTTCAAGCGCTTTCTCGAGATCCTCCTTTGCAAAAAGCTCTCCATTGTCTTTTTCAATGTTTACTGTACAGTAGTTTCTTCTTCCTTTTTCATCTGAATTTTGAATTGCACCGTCAACCAAACGTATCTCCTTCATTTCAACATGTTCTGTTTTAATATGTCTCTGTGGACTTTCTGTGTGAAAATCAAGCGTAGAATCAAGCTGAATTTCATCAATGCTACTGATTGACTCTGTTTTTTCTGTTTTAAATACTTCATCTCTGTTATAACGTGATGTGGTGGTTTCTTCACCCAATTCTGTCATGTACTCACTCTCTAAGTTACTATAACCACAGTTGTCTGCTTTTTGATATTCATCAGCAGATTCAAAATAAGAAAGAACAGTGTCACCACTTGTTCGACCTTCACTTCCACCATTGCTTAATACCTGGAAGCCATCAGTGCGACCAGCTGCATCAATAGCTAAGCTATCTGCGTTTAAACACCTTATGCCTCCATTGTTTGTGAAATTAGAAGAATTACTGGAAATTTCGCGAGTTACAGTCCTACTATCTTCATTACTGAAACTGGTACTACATGTACTTTCTCCGCAAACTTTCATGTACTCATCACATAGCGAAGATTCCTGTACACAACTTGAGTCCCAGTGAAGCTGACTTGCAAAATGCCTTAACTCAGAACTTTGAACTCTAAGGCCATGGATATTAGCTAAACTCTCAGTCTCAAATGACTGCAAGCCTAGTGGAATAGAACCACTTCTAGATTCTGCATGCATGTTTGCCACTAAATATTCATCACTAGTTAGACAGGCAGAATTTACTTTCGGTAGAACCACTGCTCTATTATGCTCACCTGCACGCAAATCAATTGAATTATCCCCTGTGTCACTTGTAGAGGCTCTGGACGCATCACTAGACATATTGCCCGGAACAACTTGGTTTTCAAACTGTGTTTTTAAAGTTTGTATGTTTTCTCTTATTATCTCTCCAACTGGTTCATCCCTTTGATGAACACGTGCTGCAAGATAACCATCGGATGAAATACCGGTCTCTGTAGTGATCTGACTAGCAACCAACTGGTATTCAGTGCAAGAGAAATCACTTTCCTCTCTACTGTCATTTCTAAAATTAACCTTTGGTTCCAAGTAATTACCAGTATTGTTTTCGATCTCAGCTTCTGTTAGAACTGTTAAGTCAGATTCTATCCTTGATGTTTCATTGAATCCACTGGTGCTGGCTCCATTACGTTCTATCTGTTCAACTCCACTTGGATCTCTAGCTTTGTGATTCCAGACGTCTGTTGAACTTGTTCCCATAGTAAACACTCCTGATGATTCATTTTCATTTGACCATACACAGTTCTAAAAGACAATTATTGATAACAATAAAATCAGATTACTGTAAAGCAAAAATTTAAACTAATAGGTAAAAGTGCAAAACGTTACTGATGTAAGAAGAAACAACCTTGTAAGTCTTTTATGTCACTTGTTTCTCCACTCATACTTATACATTTTTAGTGTTTACTACATGTACATGTACATGTATTCTATGTATTTGTCAACATATAACATATCTAGATCAAACTGGTGTTTAATGTTTCTTCAAAAGCTTGTCACGAGGGCTTGTGATTTTGGGAAATGTGTTGACTTTGTGCCACTTTGCTATCAGTCTAACATGTCACAATGGGTTTTACAAATTCATCTATCATCATGATAGTCTTAGTTGTAATGAAAACATGTCTGAAAATTGTTTCATTGTTTATTTCTACACCAGTATCACTTATTATAATAGTATATAACCAGGTTTATACAAGTTGTTGCCAAAATGTACTATACTTTATGAAAATTTAGGCATCTAAAAACTTGAAACATCCAATTTACAGACACAGAAGAAGTGTGTTAAAAAGAGTATAAATATGAAGATGTTTAGGAATAAATATTCAGATCTCTTCATGTTGAACTTCACTTTTAGCGAACAGCTGTCAAATTTTCTTGATCATCTCGGAATAAAATGAACATAATGATTGTTGTCATGACATATAGGTCAATAAACTTATGGATTTATCTGTTTATAGACCTATGTGGTAATTACATATGATTATATAGAATCATAAAAATACGATGTTAATCAGATCTAGAATCTATATATTTCTCTAAAGCATGAATTTTCTCCCATTTTCTGCTTACACGTTTTTAAATATAATTTTTTCCAGTGGCAATTACATGTATAACTAGTTATACTACCTGTGTTGGTATCTCCTCTGGGCTATCTTGCAGAATGCTGGCTATAATTTCATCTGGTATTTTATTCTTATTCACTATTTCTTTAATTTTTTTTCTGAAAAAGACCCTGAAAAAAAACATTTCAACTTAAATCCTACCTCCAAAAAACACTGACAATGAATCAGAAAGATGGTAGTTTCTACAGAATGATAAGGAGCAATTTGCACTACTCCAATAAATGCTATGGAAAAAATCCTGACAGGATTTTCTGTAATTAAATTGTTTAAAAGATGTACAGCACACAATGTTTTCATTACATGTTGATCATTCCTGAACAAATTTATACTGTGCTAAAATTTAATATGCCATGAACAAAAATGTAATAGTTTTTTTATGGCAAAGACCACTGAATTTATTAAACTAAAGAGAAACCTACATGAGTAAAACCAGCAGCAAAGTAAAAAAGACTGAACATGTGATGGATATAGGGATGATTTTGCCTTTCTCCATGGTCTCTCCAGCTGCTGAAAATGAAAGACAACTCTCAATGTAATCTGTAATAACAATTACGTATAAATTTAAAATGTAATGAAGTTCAGTAGTCATAATTCAGAATATAAACAGTTATAAAGTTCAGTGACCATTCAACAACAAGCAATAAAAAGTTTTTATACTTAAAAGATATTCTGAATAAGGCACAACAAAGTATTAAATACACATAACATAATATCTTAAGATACTCATATTAGAAATTACATCTATATCTTTGACCAAATCTACGTTTGTATCAAGAATATACATGATTAATCTAGCTCCTATAAAGTGTTGATTTTATATCCTTTAGTTGGGTTTGATAAAAGTTTGAGCAAAGTTGATTTAGGCTAAGGGATATAAGTTGGGAGGGTATAACTCACCGACAGTGTGGCTTTTGGATGTAGAGACTGGAATGATGTCTTCACTTATATCAAACTGATCCTGATACTGGACCCTTAGACACATAGTGACATCTACCATACTTCCCACATACACCTGTATTTCTCTTGTTGATGGTGTTGCTGTAAAGTTCTGAAGCTCTGAAAATGAGTCTCAAACTTGTATATAGAATAAAACAAGAATTACTGATCAATGAAATAGTGCAAAACTTAACTCATACCATGCTACGGGCAGGAGATTATGTTTTTGTGACCAATATGGGTCACAACCAGCTTACAGTCTGATCATTTCACACACTATTTGCAATTCAGTCAGAGTTATCAAATCAATCCCATTACAAGTTACTGAGATAAATCCATGATAGCAGCTTGCATGTGAAACATTAACCAAAAGTGAAATGCAGATGCTGACACAAGAGTGACAGCAATAACCCTCCTTATTCTCCAAATAGTCTAGCTAAAAAGTATTAGATTTCTCACAAATTCAATTTTACATGGATTGATGTCTCCAAACTTAACCAACATAAATAGAAAAAAAAACTTGAAAAAACAATGTTTAGTTTGTGAATTGCATTTTTGAAAGAACATTCTGACAGCGCTCAGTTGCAAAACAAGTTCTCTTAACTTGCCTTAGATAGTCAGTCACTTTAAATAATGCACCTGTGACCTGATCAAGGTGGCCACTTTAGTTGCATCCCACATTGGCTGCTTATATACACCGCTTCCATATTTGATAAGAAATGAAGTAAGAAAGACAACTAAAAAAGAAGTTATAATTTATGTTGTGTACTCAGTACCTGCCATATTGTTCCTGCAATAATTGCTAAGATTACGATTTGTATTCCAGAATCCAACATGATATGACAATGGTCTCTGTCTGAGCTTGCAGTATTCAAAATGGAGGAACACTGAAATGACACTACTGTTGCTAGGCAACGTAGAGGCTGACACAACCAACTGTTTTGTTGAAAGTTCCCCTGAAAATTAAAGTTGGAATATTGTATGAATCATGTTTAAAATCGGTGAATGTTTGACTGAGTTCAAATCTTACCAGGTTACTTTTCAAGATGTATTTTACAACAGAGATGTGATAACATTCCTGGCAAAAATGCAAGATATTATACTTTATTTAGCAATAATGATTCTGGTATAAACATATTTAGAATTTAGATAAAGCAATCACCTGGCCCAGGCTTTGAATATTACGTACAAAATAATCAGTTTCCAGATTTTAAAAAAATTAGCTGTTTTGAGAAACAAGTTTTCTTCAGTCCCGAAGTTGGTTGCTTAACACTGGACTATGGTTGAACTGTTCATATGACCTCTATCAGGCTACAGCATTCACTGACATACAAATGTAATTTGACAATGGTACTGACTTCTATCTAACCTTCACATTGATGTAGCTAGATAGTTTGCTTAAGCACCCAGTGTACAGCATAACATAATTTGTATACACATCTTTGCAATTTTACCATGGCCTCCATTGTTTGTCATTCACTTTGACATATATTCAGTAATATCTGATACTGTTCACTCTGACAGATGAACACATCCACTTGAAAACCTAGCAGGGCCAGGGCTTAACTAGATTTCAAACAGTACTGATCGACATCGCTGACATTAAATATATACTTACACTAAAAAAATTAATATATTTAAAGGAATACATTTGTACAAAAATGTAAAAACAAACAATACTCTACCTCTTGGAGGGAATACACAACTGGACCACAAAATTCTGTTGTATGGTAATGAGTCCAATCTGTTTATCATAACTCCATAATACCAGTTATAGTTCTTCCATTTCATATCATCCCACAAGAATGTCTTCATGAATCTAGGTACTGTCACATTCTGTATCTCTGTCTGGAAAAAAATGTACAGTTAGCTGTATTTTTTATTACAGCATCCAAGTAAAAGAAAGTTACAGACTGAGAAAGACACTTAGTCGAAAACACTTAACTAGTGAAATCCAAGCTATCCTATTAAATGAATTTAGCTATGTTAGAAATTTCATCCCATTTACTCGGTCATTTTCATTTTGTTTGAACACTTTTAAAATCAGTCCCATGAAAATGGTTACTGAGATATGTACAGGATAGAAGCTAAGCATGCAAAACTTCACCCTGAATTCACTGACTGGGATGTAAAGTTTGGCTTTTACAGTCGGCTTAATATGTTTATACTTGACCAGGAAATTACCTAGCAAAAGCTACTTCATGATGATGTTCAACTAGAGAGATATAACTTAAAAATTTTAAATGGTGATGCTCAAACCTTGCATATAGGAGGGTAAAACTTTGATTCTCCCTGACAAATATAGTATGTAACTGATGTGATGTCATCTGCACACTCTGGAAACAGGATCACCTGACTTTTTCCATATGGAATTGCTTCCTCCACAATAACTGTCACTGGAAATTTGTCTGTAAATACAAGAACTATTAGGTCAAAGAATGTTCTACCAATCACTTAAACTAGAAAGTCAACTAATATTGGTATACTTTGAAAGCATTCACCCTATCATGCATAACTTTAATCTTTCGTCTCCCAAAGTCTACCAAACAATAATGTTACCAATCAATATAAAGACTGCAGCATAGATCAATTAATTTAAGCACCTTGCATTTTAAAGAATGTACATTGTACTAATAAGTTCTTTTAGTTCGCCAGGATGAGCTTTTCTAATGGTTGATTGTCTGTCGTTTGTCAACATTTTGATTCAAACAACATCTCCTCTGAAACCACTGTCAATGTTGATGAAACTATGCAGGGGTGTTTCTTGCATGAAGCTCTACCAAAATTGTTCAAAGAATTCCATTTCATGCAGAACTCTGGTTGCTTTGGCAAAAATAGGAAAAAACTTTAAAAATCTTCTTCTCTGAAACCACAAGGCCTAGAGCTTAGATATTTAGCATGCAGCATTGTCTAGTGGACCTCTACTAAGATTGTTCAAATTATGACCCCTGGGTCAAAATTGACCCTGTGCAGGTGGTCACTTAGTTTTACATAGGCTTTATACAGGAAAAACTTTTTAAAGTTTTCTTCTCTGAAACCACAAGGCCAAGAGCTTAGATATTTAGCATGTAGCATTATCTAATGGACCTCTACCAAGAGTGTTAAATTATGACCCCTGGGTCACATAGGTTTATATAGGGAAAACTTCAAAAAATCACAAAGCCCACAAGCAGAGCTTAGATATTTGGAATGTTACTAAGCATTGTGTAGTGGACCTCTACAAATTATGTTAAAATCATGACCCCTTGTATTATTGGCAATTGATATACATAGGGCCATCTTGGCCTTTTTGTTTTAAACAGTATTATTCATATACTATTCCAGTAATTGTATAATATATATAATTTCCAATGTACACCACACACATGTAACATGCTTCATTTTCCAGACAAGTATGACTATAAATTTAAGAGAAATTTTCCTTTCAATTTTATTTCAGGAGTTAATGAATTGATGACTAACTCCTTATATGAATGGCTGAATGCAGTATAGTTATAACTTATATAAAACAAAGAAGGCTGTATGTCTGTTTTTGTGTTTAACCCTTATGATTTATAATATTTATGAACAGAAGCTGTAAAACGCTGAAAATCTGCGTATTAATCATTCACACTCTCTTCAAATTCACAGTACCTATGAATAACAAAAAATAGCAAAATTAAAAAAAAAATGTAAATGTTTTCCTAATTATATTAAAAAAAGATCTGGAATTGATATGGACTTGGATAAGACCATAGTATATTTTACCTTCATTACCAGAGTCTGAGACATCAACTCTAACAGACAGGTTTGAAACACCTGCTTCATTCTCAGAGTGTATTCTGATGGAATATGACTGATTGCTGATGAATGTTCCATTAAGATCACCAGTGACTGTATCTGCAGAGAAAACCTGGTTGTCCAGGGGGTCCCCAGAATCCATGCTCACCAAATAATATGTATGGCCATACCATTTCCTCTTTTGCAGTGGCTAGGTAATAGAAGGAGAAATCTCAAAGAAGTTAGAGAATAATTTTTATGTGTACATGTATACAGTAATTGAGGGTTCGTAAGTCCTTCTTTATTTCATATAACGACTGTTTTTCGCTGAACCCTCAATTTGTGTTAAAAACACCTAACTTTCTATTCATGGTTAATCAAATGGATATAAAATGCATTGTAATCGCAGCCCTTATCAAAGGATTTACCCCAAACAGTTTGTCACAAGAGTGGAACCATAAGAAAGGAATGGCCACAAGGACATAGAGTTGAGTTTATACATTAGACCTTTGACCTACTGACCCCAAAGTAATTAGTTTAAAAAGAAAAGCGCCTGGACAAGCCTAAAACATTGCGCCGACAAGCGTAAGAAATAGAAACCATCAAAGTTCCAAGAAACCGTTATTTTAAACCATTTTACGTTCAGGCTCACTGTACCTTGATCTTTGACCTACTAACCCCAAAGTCGAACTGACCTGTATTTCATGATGTTACAGCTGTGTACCGAAAATTATTTAAATCGGTCAGCCTTTCATGAGTTATCATCTGGAAACTGTTTTACATTACAGTTCAGTCACTGTGACCTTGACCTTTGACCTACTGACCCCAAAGTCGAACTTGACCTGTATTTCATGTTACAGCTGTGTACCGAAAATTATTTAAATCGGTCAACCTTTCATGAGTTATCATCCGGAAACTGTTTTACAGTTCAAAGTCACTGTGACCTTGGCCTTTGACCTACTGACCCCAAAGTTGAACTTGACCTGTATTTCATAAAGTTGCACGTGTGTACCAAAAATTATTTAAATCAGTCAAGCCTTTCATGAGTTATCATCTGGAAACTGTTTCACAGTTCAGAGTCACTGTGACCTTGACCTTTGACCTACTGACCCCAAAGTTGAACTTGACCTGTATTTCATGAAGTTGCACGTGTGTACCAAAATTTATTCAAAAGGGTAAAGTCGTTCATGAGTTATCATCCGGAAACCATGAAAACCAACAGACCGACCGACAAACAAACCGACAAGCTCACTCCTATATACCTCCCCTAAACTTCGTTTTGTGGGGGTATAATAATGTGTTTATCAGATTTTCTGTATGTATTTAAAGTGAATATTCAAACTGAATATTGTTTTCTTTTTCATCTGTACCATGGTTCATACAGAAGTTCTGAGACAAAATTCAAGTACTTTTCAAGGACTTTTCAAGGATTTTTTCTAATTTTCAAGGACTAAAATGATGCGCAAAATCTGACTTTATGTCGGGATATATAGTCAAATGTCACCTTAAATCATATTTGGAACACAATGTAATAAAAAATAAAATTCATATGTTCAATTATTTATATGGTATATAGTGAAAAAATCAACAAAGGGCCATAATTCTGTTAAATTTGGTCGCCGCAAAAATTCCTTCCTTTACTTCCATCTACACATTAAGGTTGTTCATCACTGGAAGTTTAAGCAAAATCTGCCATCCGGTTTAAGAGGAGTTGCTTTCACAAAATTTCTATATGGTATATAGTGAAAAATCAACAAAGGGCCATAATTCTGTTAAATTTGGTCGCCGCAAAAATTCCTTCCTTTACTTCCATCTACACATTAGGTTGTTCATCACTGGAAGTTTAAGCAAAATCTGCCATCCGGTTTAAGAGGAGTTGCTTTCACAAAATTTCTATATGGTATATAGTGAAAAAAATCAACAAAGGGCCATAATTCTGTTAAATTTGGTCGCCGCGAAAATTCCTTCCTTTACTACCATCTACACATTAGGTTGTTCATCCCTGGAAGTTTAAGCAAAATCTGCCATCCGGTTTAAGAGGGTTGCGTTCACAAGATTTCGGGACGTACGGACGGACGGACGGACTGACGGACGGACGGACGGACAAGTGCAACGCTATATGCACCCCACTTTGTGGGGGCATAAAAACATCATGTAACAGGAAACTGGGATCATTGCATTTAACTTGCAGTCATTTTCAAGCAGTTGGGGGCCATGCCAAATTGTTTTTGAACAAGGTAAGTGATGATTTAGCTCACAAGTTAGAGACTTTACATCCCCTGTTGCTTTCTTGTGTTTACTTTGTGCTTTGTTCTGAAGTTCAGGTTCAATATCTATTCTTTTTCAAATAGTTTGTCTGAAACTTGCTTCATTCTTCAACTGAGTGTTGCTGTTGTAGTATTTTAGTCCTAAAGGTGAACTACAATGTAAATGTACTGTACTAATGCTGTGTCCCATTAGTCTGTTGGTTTCCAAGGGTCTTTGCCTATACCTGCTTTGAAAACTAACTAAGCACAAACTGTTCTAATTGTATATAGAAAAAGGAGAGGAGGGGACACTTTAGGGGTCAGCCCTTGGTTTACTTGGGTGTGTTGTGCTTAGTTCTCAATGGAAAAGTTTCCTTTCATGTACAATAAGTGTATAAATCTTGTCGAGATATTTTCTAAACTGCCTGTGTACCTTCAAGTATAAAAAAAGTTTTCTTTGCCCTGCAACATCTGTCTTTGTGTCTGAGTAACCAATGATGTCCGGGACACTGTCACATACTGAAAATGGGAAACATGTGTCTTTAGATAATTGTAATGCTTCGGAAACACACATAAATACATAGACTTCATAGGCATTAACACTCAGTTAATAATGGACACTAGATACTGCCCGCTTATCTACTGACCAAGTTTTCCCTGCATGCAAGCTAGCCTATGTGAACAATTCTATTAGTGCAATAATATAATGTTATTAATCAAGTGATTTCATATTGGCCTTGTTATTTGTCCGAGGGTGGTCGTATTGGCACAAGGCCGAAGGCCGAGGGCCAATATGACTGCCTGAGAACAAATAACAAGGCCAATATGAAATCACTTGATTAATGATAATTTTATTATTCAACTTTACAATATTGGTTAAAAAACAAGAATAAAGTGAATCTAACATGTTCATGATTTGTGGATAAGATAACCCTCGGGTTGAGATACGTCCAAAAAAAAAAAACTCAGCAGAGCTTCGTTTTTCCCTCGGGTAGGAAATAAATGTTCTTGTAACAATAACAATTTTATTTGTATTTAGCTTAGTAAAATAAGACATCGATCAGCAGGAGTCTAAAAAAGTCTGCATATCAACTGAAACAAAATGGCGTCGTTTAAAAATCTAACGGAAGTGACTTCTCCGTATTGGCCCTCTCTTTTAAACCAATCAGAATGCTTGAATTCCATATGGCCCTGTTTTCTCGTATTGGCCCTGCTTTTCTCGTATTGGCCCTGCTTTTCTCATATTGGCTCAGTTATGCTTTGTATTAGCTCTACCTGTTTCATATCATGTGTGCAATTGATCTAATACAGTGTGTAATATTGTAAAGTTGTTACAATATTACACTCTGTATGAGATCAATTGTACACAATCATGATATGAAACAGGTAGAGCTAATACAAAGCATAACTGAGCCAATATGAGAAAGGCAGGGCCAATATGAGAAAACAGGGCCTGTGAATATGGAATTCAAGCATTCTGATTGGTTTAAAAGAGAGGGCCAATACGGAGAAGTCACTTCCATTAGATTTCTAAATGATGCCATTTTGTTTTTAGACTCATGCTGATATCGAAAAATGACTGTAACATTTTTATTGTTGAAATAAACATAGGGTTATGGGTATTCATTTTCTTAGTTAGATCATTTTCTATTCATCCAGAACAGTTTTGAAGTAAAATTCGAGAAAATTTCTTCTTACTGTGAAAATGCAATTCAAACGGTGAGAAAATAAATCTACCATGTCCATTGAGTTGTGGATAAGGAAATCCCACCCTCAGGTTGAGATTCGGCAGAGCCTCATTTTTGTGACGTATCTCAACCCTTGGGTGGGATTTCCTTATCCACAACTCATGAACATGTTAGATTCTCTTTATATTCTTGTTTATTTAGCCAATATTGTAAAGTTGAATAATAAAATTATCATTAATCAAGTGATTTCATATTGGCCTTGTTATTTGTCCTCCTATTAAATAATTACAATGTATGTTCTCCTAGCTGTAGCCACTTATCTAAAATCTAAAATGGTCAGTTTTAGTTTGTCTGTGCTGACTGTGGTGGGCAGGCTGTATTGTAAAGGTTTTTTTTCAAAGAATGCTCTGTGAAATTGGAGAGAGAGGAAGACTGTTAATTTGCAACAGTAATGTATTAGATTGTTTTACTTTGGAGTGCTTGCTATTGACTATTTGTCACTAGTTGAATAAGTGAATTTCTTTGAAGTATATTAACATCATGTCACCTGCTGGCCTTGTTCTACCCGAGCCTGACACAAGATTGCTCCAGTATGGACTGGCATGTGGTCTACACAGAACATCTACTATATAATCTGTATATGGTGTAAGACCATCAAGTGTTACAGTCACATCTATTGTTGACTGTGTCAAGTTGTGAGTCATAATCTGAAAATAATATAATAATGAATTCAGTTAACTTGCTATAGATGAATATGACCATCTTTGCATCAAGAAAGTACCATTATTCTTGACGCAGGGGTGAAAAATTCTTTGAGTACACCATAATTGCTTTTGATTTAATATTGAAATATATCTTACTATCAATCCGTCATAAATGAAATGTTTATAAGAAATGTTTGCACAGAATATAACAAATAAAAAGCACCTAGGAGTAGGACCAGAGTGTCAATCAGACTTTTGACCAAGATCTTTTTGTGGCATACATAATGACAAAATAAAACAGGAAGTGTATTTATTAGAGATTTATAATAAAAGAAAATTCTTGTCCATACCACTTTATTATCATTGTTATCCAGCTGTGATATGTAAGAAACATTACAGATCATCCAACCTACAGCATCAGGGGGATGGTGTAATGTTAGTCCTACCACAAGTCTGTATGGACTGTCTCCTGGGTCTACATGTAGAGCAGCATCTATGTTTATCCTCACTGAAGTAAACAGTCAGGAAATTATTATAAAGTGTTTCAATTTTATAATAATGTAATTCAAAGTTATAAAGTTAAAGAGTAGCCTTTGCTTCAGAGAGTCTTCAAACATTCTTCTGCAGGGAACAAATAAGAGTATCTTCTGCAGGGAACAAATAAGAGTTTATCTTTTAGATATTTAGACACAAGTCAAGTATGACACAGAGTGAAGTGACAAGATTACACAAACTCTTGTTTGAAATATTTAAGTTATATACAGTATAGTCATTCAAAATCAAAATAATTGTTAACAAATTTCTAGACTTTTAAAGAATTTTATACTTTTATATAAAACTATAAATCTTCAAAAAGGTACTGCTGACCAGCAAAACAACAGAATTGAATAATTTTCAAGCAATTAAGTCTTTCTCGCTTGTAACCTTTATAAAAGGTCATAAGTTGCATATCGGGAGAACCACAATATAACTTGACAGCTTACCTATGCTATCATCTGCCATGACAGTGTAATGATATACATGAATACCTTGTTCTGTAATCCTTGTCAGGGATATCTGAAATGTTCAGCTGTTAAATCACACAAGTAAAACATATAACGAAGTTTATAACAAAAAAAGTTGCAGTTCAAAACATAGCCTAATTGAAAAACTAGTAGAAATAAAGCCCATGAAATAAAAGCGTTGATATGAAACAGCATAAATCAGATGCTCCGAGGACTGAATGTACCCTTGAAATTACTTTAACACAACAAAATTAACAATTTACTTGTTCAAAGATTATTAAACAAAGTATTTGACTGCTGTCTGGACTGGTCTCACCATATACAGGTAGTGTGATGAGCACTTTTTAATTATCAAGAAGTTACAGAATCCTTCTGAAATTACCCGCTGCTCTCCCTTCAACCACCTTTACTATTACTTACATTGTATAGAGAGAATCTACTGAAGTCATTATTTGTTACATAACACTGGGTTTTGGTACTTGTACAATTGTCATTTTTTTCTGCAGAACAGCATTTGTATGAATCCATTCCTCTGAAAAATAATGTACCATTCACTGAGAACAATATTGATTTAACACACACAGCTAAACAATACTTTTCTACTGAAATATGATTGAATCACAATGCTTCAACAAAACTCTTCAATGATAAACTTAACATAACTTTGTATACCAGAGAAATATAGTTTATTACTATTACGTGTATCTGCCAACAGATAAACAAATTATATTACTATTTGTACAGCTGCGTATCAAAGTATTACAAATTTAGGAATTTCTTTGCACAATTATAGTTAATAAGACAAAGAAAACATATTTCTATGAAGTAAACACCTTCCAGCTCATGGTAGTTCACATCATAACATAACATATGATGTCTTTGATCATTATATACATGTATATATAACCTTAAAGGACAATACAATATTCATTTATCATAAGTTCCAAGCATTCTAAATAGTGTTCATGACTATTTATATCTAGGTTTTTGTGATGAATGATACTGAGCATGTTGACGGGTATGTCTTGTCTCAGTCATTCAGCACTTACAAGCTATCAAGATCAGATTTAAACATGCTGATAAACCATACCCTACACAAAATTAAATTGCTTTCCTACATGTTTCACAGTCAAAATGTGAAGACTACTAAATTTAAATTGCAGAAGTGTGTCCAAAATACAAAAATAATTTACAATGAAAACAAAACCTACTCTGTCTTAAACATGGCCTTCCATGTTGCACAGGTACTGTTTGCATGGCCTATCCAATCACAGGTCATGTTGTCCAAATCATTTACTGTACAGGTCATAGGTGGTGCTGTGAAATCATCATGTCTTGGAATACTACAGGCATCAATTTGAATGGAAACTGCACTGAGAAGTGTATCATCAGAACAGTTGCCATAGTGACAACTGTAAGTGCCACCTGCTTCCTTGGAGTAGACCTTGACATCTGTGTAACCAATATAGCCTTTGACGTCAGTGATTGGAATTTTGGTACTGTTTTGGATGTTCCATAAGAAAAAATGTGATTCATCAATCAGTGTTGTGTTAAGGACTTCACAACTGAAGTGAATGGTGTCTCCATAGTTGTATACATCACTTGTATTGTCTTTAACATTCAGAGCTTAAATAAAACATTATACAATTAAACAATGACACATGTTTATAAAGCAATCTCCTGTTTAGCATAACTGAATATAGAATTATTAGTAAGTACTTGCAATACAACATAAAGCTCTTCAGTTTCACAGTTAAGATTCTTGGCTACTGGCACAAAATTGTAAAACTGATTTCTATGGGGTATTTGGGTCAAATACTGATATATTATAGGAATGTGAATGTCAATCAATGTATGTCATCATATGGTCCTAATGTTGTTGTAAATGGCCTAAAACTAAGTAGATCAATTCCAACAGACAGCAACAATCAAACAAGAAATGGCAATACCACAATACCAGGTTTTCAAACATTTATTACCAGCAGGATTTTTTTCATAATTAAAGGAAAAAAATCATCGCAAGTCCCTCCAGCCATTTCCTTGTGTGCAAACAACATTTAAACAGGTGTTTAGGTAGCAAAGTATATAGATATAACATGTTTGTCAACACAGCAAGGGCAATGTAACTATAGTCCTTTTATGATAACTTGATAGCATGTCATAGGATTATGTTCAACTTGACAGGTAAATCAGGTATAACGGTTATCTCAGTACTTGTTATGGAGAATATTATATAAATAGTTAACAAAAATCACTGAAAATAATTGCCTGAATAGCTCAATTGGTTAGTGCGTAGACAAATTGATCATATAGTTTCGATGGTTCAGGCTTGAATCCAGGTGAAATTAATTTTTCATGATTCTTTTTTTTCTTTTCTTCTTTTCTTGGATACTTTATTTTTCATTTATATTTTTCTTTTTTGGATCATGTTTTTGTGATATCATTTATTTTATTATCTTTATTTTACATTTCAACCAATAAAAATATACATGTACATCAGAATTCATTGGCTGTGTCTGTGCTAGAAAGGATGTTAATATTTCCATGAAATGTGTTAACTCTTGATAATCAAAGAATTTAAACTGGATTTATACAAAAAGAAAAAAAAGAAACCCTTACATTCTGGGATTCAAACCAACAACCTTGTCATAAAAAGATGCAATTTCACTGATGTTACCACTAAGCCAATGACTAGTTTTATATTATCTATGTGAAAAAGCAAATACTTATTGTATTGACAAAAACTTGTCTTACATGTTTTGGTGTTGTCAAAATACCAGCAAACGTAAACATCATGTGACGCAACTTTCAAGTTATCATAAAAGGACTATATTGACAACTAATTTATAAAATATGCACTGACATCAAGCAGTAAACCTTGACCCAATGCAGCCAAATGCAAACAAAACCAAAAATACATTATCAATTTTAATCTCAATATCGCATTAGTAGAGATAACTGAGTGGATGTCTTGTTTTATTTTTATTAACAATAACCATGATCTTGACCTCAGCCACTTAAACAGTAGTCCAAAGTTTTGTCTGCATAATCATAAACTATGTGCATACCATGTTTCATGGCAATACCTCATTCTGACCTTGAGTTATTTGCCACTTGCTGCTTTTCTATTTGTAGTAACCGTGACCTGATCTTGCCCTAAGGGGCCCCAATGCCATTTCAAGAAAATTTCTATATACACTACCTACATATCAAATTTCATGGTAATACCTCTTTTTTTCTTCTTTTTTTTACAACAACCTTGACCTTGACACTAGGAACTCCAAAAGCAATCAAAAGCTACATCTCAATATAAGCTACCTACATACCAAGTTTCATGAAAACATTCATTCCCATCTCCAGTAAATGGGTAGAAACAGTTTTTCTATTTTAAATGACCTTGACTCTGGTTACCAATAATGCAATACCATGCTACATCTTCATATAAGCCACCTACATACCAATTTTCATAGCAGTTTCGCTATTCCAACACAAGTTACTGGCCATAAACCATTTTTTAATTTCAGTAGCAGCTACCATAATCGTTACCTAAGACCCCAAAGGTACATCTCCATTATAAGCTATCTACATACCAAGTTTCATGGCAATACCTCATTCCTAACTTAAGTTATTGACTGGAAACCAGCTGTTTAATGCTACCTGACCCCCACATGACATACCCCAATCTAATAAACAGAATTCATTGAAAATCAAGTTAAAACCACAGGTTAAAAGCAGATTTGTAAATCTACAACTCCAAAGTAAATGGTAAGAAAGGAAGTTAAATCTACTTACAGGTGTTACACACTGCTGTTTGTCCATCTGCATAAAATAAATGAAAATATTAAATAAAAGTTAATGAATACAAAAAATTATTACATTTTAACTTGTGCATAATAATCAAGTGTGAACTATTAACTCTGAAAACCCTCTAAGTATTTGTCTCATATTCTTTGAAAATAGTCAACATGCAGACCAAGAGGATTACCTTGACCACTGATTATATGGATCTAAATTCAATACATGACATACCCTCTGGCTGTTTTTCTTCAACAAATGAGTCATTACAGATCATGACTTGCCTGGCTAGCTGTGCAGTGTGATCATGATCTACACATTCCCCTATTAGGTCAGTAAAATTTCCCCTTTGAACAACTAGTACCTGTCAGTGTTCAAACTGAAAGATTGACATGTCCGTTTTAGAAATTCAGTAAGATATATGCTACATGTTTTAGCAGAGACACTGAATCATACACAGAAGGGTGGAGGGTATAGTAAGTTTACCATTTAATAGTACACAGAAGGGTGGAGGGTACACTAAGTTTACCATATACACAGAAGGGTGGAGGGTACAGTAAGTTTACCGTATACACAGAAGGGTGGGGGTACAGTAAGTTTACCGTATACACAGAAGGGTGGAGGGTACACTAAGTTTACCATATACATAGAAGGGTGGAGGGTACATTAAGTTTACCTACACAGAAGGGTGGGGGTACATTGTTTACCGTATACACAGAAGGGTGGGGGTACAGTAAGTTTACCATATACATAGAAGGGTGGAGGGTACATTAAGTTTACCGTATACACAGAAGGGTGGGGGGTACAGTAAGTTTACCATATACATAGAAGGGTGGAGGGTACATTAAGTTTACCGTATACACAGAAGGGTGGGGGTACAGTAAGTTTACCTTATACACAGAAGGGTGGAGGGTACACTAAGTTTACCATATACACAGAAGGGTGGAGGGTACAGTAAGTTTACCATATACACAGAAGGGTGGAGGGTACAGTAAGTTTACCATATACACAGAACGGTGGGGGGTACAGTAAGTTTACCATATACACAGAAGGGTGGGGGGTACAGTAATTTTACCGTATACACAGAAGGGTCGAGGGTATAGTAAGTTTACCATATACACCGAGCGTTGGAGGGTACACTAAGTTTACCATAGACACAGGAGGATGGAGGGCACAGTAAGTTTACCGTATACACAGAAGATTAAGTTTACAGTATTCACAGAAGGGTTGGGGGTACAGTAAGTTAACCATATACACAGAAGGGTGGGGGGTACAGTAAGTTTACCATATACACAGAAGGGTGGGGGGTACAGTAAGTTTACCATATACACAGAAGGGTTGAGGGTATAGTAAGTTTACCATATACACAGAGCGTTGGAGGGTACACTAAGTTTACCATAGACACAGAAGGGTGGAGGGTACAGTAAGTTTACCGTATACACAGAAGGTTGGAGGGTATATACACAGAAGGGTGGAGGTACAGTAAGTTTACAGTATACACAGGAGGGTGGAGGGCACAGTAAGTTTACAGTATAAACAGAACGGATGGGGGTACAGTAAGTTTACGATATACACAGAAAGGTGGAGGGTATAGTAAGTTTACAGTATTCACAGAAGGGTGGGGGTCACAGAAGGTAAGTTTACAGTATTCACAGAAGGGTGAAGGCCACAGTCATTTATGGTATTTTATACATAGAAGGATGGAGGGTATAGTAAGTTTACCATATACTTTCTGGTAATTGAAATACTGTCATGGTAAAAAAAAAAATTTCTAATTTATTATCCTGACAATACCTAGGCTATAACAAAATGTTAATTTTAAATTAAACATTACCATTGATGCAAAAAAAGATGTAGAAATGAAGAAATGTATCAGTACTTACCATGGACCAAGGAGAGGAAGGCAATCAGCAAAGCTAACTGCATGTTGTGGTATGAAGCAACATTTGTGTACTCTCACTAGTTTAACCTTTTCCTTTTCATGTCTACTTGAATATTTCCACTATACATGAAGATTTATGTTCACTATGAAATATTTCTTATGTGCCTTTCTAAATTCAGCAGTCACTCAAACTTGAAGAGTTAATTTGAAGAATTTTGTTTACTTTTGAAATGTCAATTTAACTCATTTCTATTTCAATATAAATAATGTACGTGTCCCTGTTTCACAGATTGTGCAGTACATTTTATTTGTTTATATACTAGTGTTTGAATGTGATAACTTTTGATAAACATAATTTCTGACCATTGTTTTTATCAAGAAAAATGATAAAAACATGACTATGGGTACAACATTGCTTCAACTGGATAGATAAGTAAAGATATTAAACATCACAGAAAGTGATGTGATTTCAAACCTATTTAAACTATAGGTATAATTAAGTTAATACGTAAGCTGCTGTTAATTGGAAAAGTTGAAGGCTCCACAATTATATATGTTTAAACACTAGGTATAATTCTGCAGTAAATTGGGAAAGGCCTCATAATTATATATGTGAAAGTATATAAGCAGTAAGGGAAGATGAATAATTAAATCTAGCAGGTAATACAGCTGAAATCATACCATTATGTGAGAACCATTGTGTCTTGCTTTGCCAATCACTTTACTTAGCTACATATGATGTATGTTATATAAAAATTCATTTAAGACTTATGGAACTCTGCTTTGGCATTGAATGTTTACCTAAAGACCTGTCTGAAGTTTTACTTGAATATCATATATATAAGTTGCAAGCAACACTTCAACCACGTTTTTTGAAGTCCAGTACTGGGCAATATTTTGCCAAAATTTGTGGGACAGTAGAAACTTTATGCTGACCTTATTTCAACCAAATATATGCATTAGGAAATGTTGGAGACAAAACCTCTCGTACAGAACCTTTCACCAAGGTGTGACAGACAGCAACATCATTGTGAGTAAAGTAGCTTGCACTTACCTTTGAATAGGTCTTGTTAAAACAGGATTCAGTTCAAATGTATGTCTGGGTTATAAAACTTTCTCATGTGACTGAAGTTTCATCAATGTTAGGATCAGTTGTAAATACAGTAACTTGCATTTAAACTAGAGCTATCACTAAATGTGATTATTACCCCCGAAAGACTGCTTTATAAACTGATGAAGTTCGTAGTAACAGAATACCTTGCAAAAAAAAACTAAAATAGAGATATTGTTCTTGGCAATAACTCTGTAATTAGTCAAGATAGAGTTATGGTTCTTGTACACTGCACTTCCTCTCATTGTGCTGGACCATTGTATGAAGTTGTATTGCATTCCAACCAGTAGTTTTCAAGTTATGCTCTGCGACAAGGAAAAGTAAAAATGGGCAATAACTCTGTAAGATAGAGTTATGGTTCTTGTACATTGCACTTCCTCTTATTGTGCTAGACCATTGTATGAAGTTGTATGGAATCCAAACGGTAGTTTTCTAGAAATGCTCCGGACAAGGAAAAGTAACAAATGACAATAACTCTGTAATGAGTCAAGAAAGAGTTATGGTTCCTGTGCACTGCACTTCCTCTCAATGTACTTGACCATTGAATAAAGTGGTATTGAATTCCAACTGGTAGTTTTCAAGTTATGCTCCGGACAAGGAAATGTAACAAAGGGCAATAACTCTGTAATTACTATAGAGTTATGGTTCTTGTGCACTGCACTTCCTCCTATTGTGCTCGATCATTGTATGAAGTTGTTTTGAATTCCAACCAGTCGTTTTCAAGTTATGCTCCGGACAAGGAAAATGCAACAGACCACCTGACCGACCGCCCACCAGACCACGGGATGACTCCTATATACCCCCCAAACTTCGTTTCGGGTGTATAACTAATAAGCCTGAAATTTCTGTTTTACCAGGGAAATATATTTAGTAAATGCAAATACCAACACAGACAAGAGCTGTCCCTCACAAGTGATGAATGCCCCCAAAGTGGTGTCTCAACGTCTGTGACCTTGACCTTCAAGGTGTGGACCTGGTACTTGCGCAAAACACTTTATCTCCATGTGATGAACATTTGTTCCAGTGCATTTTAAGGTAGTAGACCCCTAATGGGCACCTATTCAAATCATTAAAGGCTTAATATTTTCTTAATCTGTATCATTTCCTGGATTTAAAAACAAATTTTAAAAGACATTTACCGTGAAAAAAAAAAGTTATAGGAATTTGAATAACCCTACTCCCATTTTGGAATTATCTATAAAATGACATCACACAAGAGATAAGAAAATACATGTATTTCATTTATTATTCAAAACTTTGGTACAGATTTGGTATCAGAGTAACAAGAACCATTTTTTCTTTCAGAAATTACACACCATGTACTATATAATTAACAAGTTTTATAAAACTTTTATGAAATAATCAGATAGTATTACAATATTCAATACTTTTTTGGCCATGTTCAATTTTGAACATCAAAGTTTTTAGGAAAAATCAACATTTTTTAGAAATGGGGCATGTCTTTTTGTATATTAAAAATTATCTGTAACATTTTGGGAACAGCATGCCAAAAATTCACAATGTTTTACCGTCTCTATTTAAAATAATTTGATTTTGAAAATCTCCATCGACAATTTTAGACGTGTCTACAAGTAATAAAATCTTCAAATAAGCTAATACTAATTCGTAAAAAAATATTTACTTTCTTTTTTAGTCTAAAAACAATATAAACATATGAAGAAAAGTGAAAAATAATGAAAACAAAGAAGAAAAAGTACAAAAAATATTTTTGGTTCCGGCTGGATTCGAACCTACGCCCTCAAAAACTTCAAAAGATCTTCAGTCCAATGCTTAACAACCTAGGCTAGCTCATTAAAATTGAAGAGTTTCAAATGGAGGTTTTTATTAGGGGTGTTTTACCTTAAAATCCTTCAAAGTATAACAGAGTTACAATCGGGACATGAACATAGGCATATATATACAACGTTGTACATGGTTCTAAAATGTCTGTCTTGTTAGTGTGACCTTGACCTTCAAGGTATTGACACGGGACTTGCCAGTGATGTGTCATCTCCATGTGCTCATCAATTGTGTCATGTTATTTAAAAACCCTTCCATGCATGACAGAGTAACCATGTACTAGTATACAGGATTCCATGACCTTTAAACTCTAAGCATGACCTTGACCTTTGAGGTAGAGTAGTGGGTCTTGCACTTGATACATCATCTTGATGTGAACATTTGTGCAGTTATTTTGAAATCCTTCAATGCATGACAAAGTTTCAATCTGGACATGAATGTGTGCATATATACACTGTTTCCATGACCTTTAAACTAAATGACCTTGACCTTTGAAGTAGGATCTCAGGTTTTGTACGAGACACATCATCATGATGTGCTTAACATTCAAGACAAGCTATTTTAAAATCCTTCAATGCATGACAAAGTTATAGTATAGACACGAATGTGTGCATTCATTACCTTGAAACTGCAAATGTGACCTTGACCTTTAAGGTAGGAACAATGTGGTCTTGCATACGACACAATATCTTCATGTGCTGAACATTTGTGCCATATGATTCAAGAATCCCTGCATGCATGATAAAGTTGCAGCCCGGAGACGAATAAATGGAAGGATGGACACAGGACAGATGGATGGTACAAGTTTAATATGCCAACCTTTGGGGCCATGAAGGAAAATATTGTTAGGACAAATTTTGTGATGCAAGGATAGACAGGGATAAACATGTCTCCTAAAAGACAACAGGCATATCTTCATAATAAATATATAAGAAAATAAAGAAACTATACATTCTTTTCATTTTTATTCTTCTTCTGACAGACTTATAAAAGTAATACATCAAAAAACAATAAAATACATAAATAAGCAGCAAAACAAAACATAAATAGAGAAAAGTGAATAACTCCATACCCAGCTAAATTTGGTAAACTGACTTATCCATTTGTCAATATAGTATAAATCAGATACTGTTACAAGATTCATCACTGAAAACCCTTCTGATAGAAAAGTGAACAGTGTAGATCATGATCAGACTGCATATATATGGTTGCTTATAAAGGTCTTCAGAAATAATTGCTCCCAGCATGGTCAAGGTGAACACAATGTCAAATGGTGCACCACCAAAACAGCACAACAAAAAATAATGTATCTCACTAGATGTAGGGTATTTAGCATATACAATACTGACAATAGGTGTTTTTGTTTATACATTTCAGCGCATACAAAGTAACTAAAATAAAAGTGTAAGCAGACCAAGGAGCAACCATATATCTTGCACTGACTAGCAATACAACACATTTTACAGTCTTCTAATTCTAGCCATGATTGCCTATCCCGTTAATATATATTACAGATCAACCAGTGTAGTTACTATGGAGACAGCCCGTGTTTTACGGCATTCAGGATTCCTAATACAGATTAATAGATCAAACTAAGGGAGCAAGACAACATCTAACATGTCATAACTGGTTGCAATGCCAACAAGGTTGAATTCTGTTTGGTCCATTTAAACAAAGTCTCAGTTTACTATCACTACTACTGCTATATCCACTACAACTAGTCAGTGTGTGTGTGTAGAAGTACACAGGTCAAAGGACAATTTTTGTATTGAGAGGAGGAAGCAGAAATGAATCTACAAATATATGTACAAATTACAAGCATGCAAACTCATTTAAACCATGTGTTGGCAGGTGAACTGCCTCTGATAAAACATAACTATAATATATCTCTTTTTTTTGGCACAGAGAATAAATAACAATGTTTTCTAATATACACAAAATTTCACATGATTCAAAATCCATTAATTTCTTGTTGCATGTTTTCAGACAATGCATTGAATAAACTGGAATGCATCTTAACTGTTTAGAAGTTATTTCATCTTCAAGTTTTCTACAAAAGCAAAGAATGTCATGTACTGGCACAAAATAGTCATTTTAATCAAAGGATAAGGTTTATTTCGTAGTAATCTGGACAAGCCTAAAGGCACTTAGAACGTGGCGGGTCTTTTTGTGCTGCCAATAAAACAAAACTTGACAGTTAATAGCACACAAGACTTCAACTAGGAATTTTAAGTACAAATCAAGAAGAGTTATCTTCTTTGCTTACAGATAGGTCTTACGATGGTTCGTAAGACTCCAACTTTCAAATAATATCTCTATTGGTTAAGTTAACAAGTGGAAATTTTAACTGAGTTTCTAAGTCAAAAAGGGCCATAATCAAATAAAATCCTTGACAGAATTACCTTCCCTCCCCATGTTTGGGAATCATGATGGTAAACAAGTATTCCAACTTTCAAATTAATATCTCAAACAGTTCAGTCAAAAAGTGGACTGGGTAGTGAAAAACTACCAAGATTCTAAGGATAAAAGGCCTTAATTTTTAAAACAAATACCTGACAGAGTTACCTTCTCTGCGTACAGATGGGGGTAATGATGTGAAATAGCATTAAAAGTTCAAAGCAATATCTCAAAGGGTTAAGGAATAAGTGGATTTTACCCATATTCAAGTATTTTCTAAGTCAAAAAGGGGCATAATTTGTCAAAAACCTTGACAGAGTATGTCCTCTTGTCTGTTGATGTAGGTCGTGATGGTAAACAAGTACGGTTAGTTTCAAAGCAATACCTCCATGGTTTTGAAATAAAAGTGAGGTGGTACGAAAAACTAACCAAGCTCAAACACTTTCTAAGTCAAAAAGGGCCAAAATTCTGTCAAAAACCTTGAGCAGAGTTTGTACTCTTGTCTGTAGATGGAGGTTATGATGGTAAACAAGTATGGTAAGTTTCAAAGCCATACCTCTAATACTTTTGAAATAAAAGTGGGGTGGTGAAGGAAAACTTAACCAAGGTGTGACGCCAGGCGCTGTCGACCCGTTGGGGCGGGGCGAGTAGGATAGCTCCCCTTTTCATAGAAAAGTCGAGCTAAAAATGCTTACTGGGTTGTAATTGTTTTTACAAAAATTGAAGTACATGTACATAGAATTAGTTTATATAAATTTTGCAGTTTCTTATGGAGGAAGGAATCTAGCACAGGATGGTTAGGTAACCTGCCCACATTGAAATATGGTTTCAATGGGCATTAAACTTAAACAACAGTAACAACATGGTAAATCCAGGCTTTCAAAAAAATTTACATATCTATCTCACTTGCAACCTTATCATATGATTTGTCCAATGTTCAATGTTTTTGGTCAAAGCACGTTCTTTCTAGAATACATTGTACCATATCTGTTAAATGCCAAACCATTCTCTTTAATCAAACCATGAGAAAAAAGCTTGGCTCGAAAAAATGAAGACATCAACTAGCTGGTAAAAAGAACTGCAAATACACAACTCTATTTCAAACATCAAAGGAATGTCTCCAACACATTAAAAACTAAAACAAAACAATTATATGCTTGTTTCTAACGAAAGTCATGATTATATGAAATGAGCATAAGCAGTGATATCAAGCAGTAGATAAAAATAGAATATGCAGTGAGACATTATAGTCCTTTTCTGTCAGGAAAACATTAACAGATAAAACAAAGTTTTGTAATATTTACGTAAGAAGCATGTTATGAAATAGCAGCAGATATTAAATCAAATAGTCGGAAAAGTGTAACGGTTACAACTTTGCACATAAAATTAAGAAAACGGAAGAAATCAAATATAGCTTTAATTTAACAATGTGTAAAATGAGACATTTTAGTAATACAGTATTCAGATATACTTAGAACAGATTTATTTAGTTAATATAGTTGTGCAGTTAGTATTTGTGGCAAGCAAGCAAAGATTGCACCCCAATATATAGTTTTATACCATATAACATCAGTTTTCAAGTAGCCATTAAATTTTTCACTTAGCCTGGTTCACCTATTGCTGTTGCAGCGAAATAAAACTAAGTGTAACTCCAAGCAGTGAAATGTTTCAACATATACAGAAAGAACTAATACTTTTGAAAACAAACAGTTCAATCGTAAAAATGGAAAGGAATTTCACATGACAGTATAAAACATATGGCTATGATGAAAGTGTCAGCAGAAGTTTCTTAGTTAGTCAAACAGTTTTTACTTCTTGAATAATTTATTACAATTAGTTTTGTACACAGCATATTAGGCAAGAAATTATTCTAGCTTACACACTAAGAAACATGCAGTTAAACCTTGTAATGTTACACCTCACATCTGTAACAACAGATATCCTTAGGCACTTAATACTCCGTAAACTCCACACAAGAGTCATAAGCTCATTTAGCATTTCAAAGCTAAGCCTTTCACATTTTTCTAGTCCTAAAACATGTCATTCAAAACTCATGCTTCATGATTTCACATCTCCATTTGTCACAGAGTTCTCATGAACTGTTGGCCCATGAACTGTTGGCCCACACATGTCGGATACAAGCTTAGCGCCATTGATTCCCCTTACAGTTATTTTATTTGGTCGCACGAGCAGTCCATGATCATGTCTACAGGAGAAATATCGCTTTCCCTGTACAGAACCATCATTCCTTCCTTTCGCTGTTCTTAATTCTACACCAACCCATACACCTTCTCCAAAATCTGTTGGTCCGATATACCGTACAGCGCCTAAAAATGTACAAATGACAAATTTTAGCGTATGTAAAATTACAGTTAAAAACATAAGCCGTCCCTGACAACTTCAACTAAATAAGTGCCTAACAGTCAAAATCCTCTCCATGTGCAGAAGAAATATGATGTAACTTTAAAATCCTGAATATGCATGTCAGAGACATCATACATACAGTAATACCCATTACATTAAACACTAAGTGTGACATTGAACTTTAGGTTGGGGCTAGGGTCTTGAAGGCACACCGCTATTTAATATATGTGCCAAGTTATTTTAAAACTTCAAAGATGATAAAGCCATGTATGGCCATATATACAGGATTCCATTACCTATAAACAAGTGACTTTTAACAAAGTTGCTAGGGATGTTGGAACAACCTTTCTGGACAAATTATCTTGGATATTTGGGCTAGAAAATGTGTACCCTAGAATTATTTAAAAGGTTTTTCCATATTTGGGCATGTGACAAAGTTGTGACCCAAGGACCCATATTCGAACTTGAGCTAAAATATCGAAACAACCTTTCTGGCAAATTTCAAGGATATTTGGGCTGAAAATTACCTCTAGAGTATTAACATGGCTTTTCCTTTTGGGCTCTGGATGTGGTTCTTGACCCCAGATGACCCATATTCGAACTTGAGTGCTAGAAATTCCATATTATTTTAAAACCTTTCAATGCATGACAAATTTCAAGAATATCTGGGCTGAAAATGTGATATATGATATATAGAGTGTTAACAAGGTTTTTCAACCTAAGTTTGGCCTGACTTTGAGCTAGGGCGTGGGTTTTGTACCCCAGATGACCCGATATTCGAGACTTTAGGCCAGAAATTATTTTAAAAACCTTCTCTGACAATTTTCAAGGATATTTGGGCTGAAAATGTTACCTATAGAGTGTTAACCAGGTTACCTTCAATCTAAGCATACTTGGCCTTTGAGCTAGGGATGGTTTTGTACCCCAGGTGACCCATATTAGACATCTGTGCCAAGTTATTTAAACCTTAATCATGACAAAGTTACTCCGGACACAATTGCCAGGATATGGGTTATAATTTATATAAGTTACCTTGGACCTTTGAAGTAGGGAGTGGCTCTCTAGCGCCTTGACAAGATTTTTTTAAAATTCTTATGGATACATAGTGACCTAGGTTTTCATCATCCGAGATGACCGCATACAACGAACTCGTCCGAGTTTAATTGCACCCTGGGACAAAAATTAAGCCTTACATGAAGTTTCTAAAATTAAGGCAAAAATTTCAAGCAGAAGGAAATATGAAACTTTAAATCTGAATATCATGTGCAAGACATCATAGTAGTAATACCCAACAAATTGTACAAACTTGATTGTAGTCTGAAACATTTAATATAGAACTTATTTAAAAGACAGATAGAATATATTTAAAAGACAGATAGAATATACATTGTATTTTATAACAAACAACTCAAAACTATATAATATATACCAAGTTCATTGTTACAGAACACACTCATGCCAACTTCAAGCTTGAAGTTGGAGCTTGAACCAGGAGTTCTCATGATGCTGTCTGGTGTACCACTTTTTGGTCGCTTGTTTGGTGTCCTTGGTCGTCCATCTCGCAGGTGACCGGATCCTGGACCTCGTTTATCCACCCGCTCAGAGACTGCACCCCAGCTGATGGTTTCAAGAGACTCGTTGGAGCTAAATCTTTTATCCCCCAACCTGAACAGAAAATAGGACTGGTGTTATAATGAATTATAAAAAAGACAACACACTGACTAAAATATAATAGTACTCTATCATTTACAGCTGCATAAAATAAATATTACAACGAAAAATATGACATCTAATTTTATATTGTTCTTTTAAATTCATTACTATTTTTGTTCAAACTAAATATACAAACAGTTTAGAATACAAAAGCAAACTATTGTACAAGAATACAAAAATGTACTATTGTACAGATCACTTCAATTTAGCTTCACAAGATTCATTTCAGTGTAATTATCTACCTATATGTAAAAGTTATTTATTTCAAACATTCTTAGTAATTCACTAATAATGGAAAAATTCAATTTCAATTTAATTCAATTTTTACAAAAAGTAACAATTAATTCTGTACTTTTTAATATTTCTTCAGTAAGAAGAAAATATCATGTTCTCAGAGTCTTTCAACTAAAACCAATACCATTATATACAACTAAGCCACAACTAGATGTTTGTTCAGCCCCAATATGACCTTGACCTTTGAATAAGGAAACTAAGTGCCAACATGTCATCTGACCATTAGAAACATACGTCTGATTTTATCTCAATATCTCCCAGATAAGATAGTTACAGACAGAAAAGGTTTGCACTGCTATCCTACGTGTGTCCTTGACCTTTGCATTAGAGGCCTGGATATTATAAGAGAAACATTATCTTTTCATGAGAATAATTTTGTAAAATTTATCAAAATCCCTCAAGGATGACAGTGTTAAATATCCATAAGAGTAACTGCTTTTGCCTGCCTCACATTATCTAAATTACATGACATTTTTGAAAGATTCTCTCAAATTCCTCCATGGCAAACATATATACCAGTATCTCAGATAAGATTGGAAATCTGAATGAGTGTACATGAGGACAGGAGAACTGATTGAAACAGCTCAGGTAACACTTAACAAATTAATAGGCAAACTGAAAGATGGACAGACTGGCCAACATACATCAAAGTTCCATCATCTCGATTGCCAATAAAAAATGTAACACTACCGGTATGTTTTTTCCACAATTTGATCACAATTTAAATGCTTAAGCAGCTTAGATACACCAAAAGCAGAATCAACTGTGAAAGCAAAATCAAATTCATGCAATTTAGCTTGAAAGCATGAAACTTGCTGGAAAATGTAAAAATATCTTCAAAATATATCCACATGCCTACTACCTTTGAAGTAATAAGATTGTCTTATAGGCACTTTAACAAATTTTTATGATGCAACATGTAGCAAAATAATTCAAATGTAAGTCATCCTATAATTTTGGCATACCTATTGCCAAGGCGGGTCTACCTCTTACCTAAATTCGTTGTATGCAAAAGTAAATTCCTCCCCCCACACAAATTTCAGTCATACTGCATTAGTTAGCAACTAGGCTGAACATACCTGTTTTGTATTACATTTATATTACAAGAGGGCTAAGATGGCCCTATATCGCTCACCTTGGTACAAGTCCACTTGCCTGGTGGAAGATCACTAGATAATGTTATATACCAAATAAGTTTTCCTATATACGCCTTTGTAAAACAAATGATCCCCCCCCCGGGCAAGGTCAATTTTGACCCCAGGGGCATAATTTGAACAAACTTTGAAGAGGTCTACTAGGCAATGCTACATGCCAAATATCTAAGCTCTAGGCCTTGTGGTTTCAGAGAAGAAGATTTTTAAAGTTTTTACTATATATTCCTATGCAAAACTAAGTGACCCCCGGTGTGGGGTCAATTTTGACCCTGGGTCATAATTTGAACAATATTGGTAGAGGTCCACTAGCCAATGCTACATGCCAAATATCTAAGCTCTAGGCCTTGTGGTTTCAGAGAAGAAGATTTTTAAAGTTTTTACTATATATTCCTATGCAAAACTAAGTGACCCCCGGGGCGGGGTCAATTTTGACCTGGGGCTCATAATTTGAACAATATTGGTAGAGGTCCACTAGCCAATGCTACATGCCAAATATCTAAGCTCTAGGCCTTGTGGTTTCAGAGAAGAAGATTTTTAAAGTTTTTCCTATATATTCTTATGCCAAACTAAGTGACCCCGGTGCGGGGTCAATTTTGACCCGGGGGTCATAATTTGAACAATCTTGGTAGAGGTCTACTAGACAATGCTACATGCCAAATATCTTAGCTCTAGGCCTTGTGGTGTCGGAGAAGAAGATTTTTAAAGTTTTCCCTATATATTCTTATGCAAAAACTAAGGGCCCACCCGTGCGGGTACAATTTTGACCCGGGGGTCATAATTTGAACAATCTTGGTAGAGGTCCACTAGACAATGCTACATGCCAAATATCTAAGCTCTAGGCCTTGTGGTTTCAGAGAAGAAGATTTTTAAAGTTTTTCCTATTTGTTGCCATAGCAACCAGAGTTCTGCATGGAATGGAATTCTTTGAACACTTTTGGTAGAGCTTCATGCAAGGAACATTCCTGCATAGTTTTATCAACATTGGCCTAGAGGTTTCAGAGGAGATGTCATTTGAATCAAAATGTTGACGGACGACGGACAATCATCGATCAGAAAAGCTCACCCTGGCGTAGCCAGGTGAGCTAAAAACAGAGTTCTTTTACCTTTTTTTATGCTCATCATAGAACTAAATTTTAGGCACAGGTAAAAATATTCTGTTCACATTTTTATATGATTTGGAAGACTTTTAGTGTACATTTTTCTTGCATTATTTATCATGCAGCACACAATAGTTTGTGTGGTAAGCACAATATTTACGTAGTTAGCATATGTTGTAGTGCTGTCCCCCTGATATTAAAATAATTTTTTAATATTTCAGAGAAGGAAGCAATTAGGTTCATGCAGTAAAAGTTAATCATAAGTCGTATACTGTGCTGAGACTTACATTTTTTGTATGACAAGCTTAAATAAATACATACAGGCAGAGTGTACACTGGCAATGAGTGTCTGGTCACGTATCTTTTAGGCTACTGGCATTGTGCACAATTTTGCCAAATAATCGTAACCTTTGGACGAAACTGACTGGGTATTGCAGTTAGGTAAAAAAAAACTCCCTAAATTAAAAAAATTGTTACGCAAAATATGCATAGGAGTCATATTGGGGTCTTGATGACCAGGGGAGAAATCCCACAGTCTGCCGGGACTTTGAACAACAACAAAAAATACAGGTAGAGTAATTTAAGTGATCTTATCCCTATTGCACTGTAGTAGAGTCATGTAGGCTTCTTATCTCTGATTTTTAAAATTTTAATCTTTTATTCTAACATGTGCTATAAAGTTCTTTAAAAACAAGTGAATTGAGTATAGTCAACCTAACAGGATATGAGTGGCATACAACCAAAGTTTCATTAAAATCCTTCAACTACATTAGATGACTGAATTATTCAGCTGCTGGAAAATGTAGCCATAAATTGTTGTTCTGTAGTACTAAGGCTTTAAGCATCATAAAAACCGTGTTCTTCTTACCACTCTGCATTAAGGATTAACATAATTTTCCTCCAATCCTTCTGCATTCTTGTAATCAAGTAAGCCAGAAGCTGATCAACCTTAGAAATAACATATTAGACACTTATTTTCATCT
Organism: Saxidomus purpurata; assembly: GCA_022818135.1. Lineage (NCBI taxonomy): Eukaryota > Metazoa > Mollusca > Bivalvia > Venerida > Veneridae > Saxidomus > Saxidomus purpurata. Next base: position 49,446,806 of record JAFMSR010000005.1, on the reverse strand, counting down.
TTTTCTGTGTCTTAAAAGCCACAAGACAAATTAAGACACTGGCAAATATCACATCCTACTACACTCTATATACCTATAAATGTCTGAATGTCCTACAGCACAAAACAGCCCTGACAGAGATTTCTGTCTAAGATGAAATATTAGCCGTATCTTTAATCTTTTTTCAACTGATTTTCCTATGCGTACAATATTCCTAGCCAAATTTTTATTTAAAATAAGTTTTTTTCCTTTTATGGTGGCATTTTAATGTGATTTCAAATGAAAAGGTATGAAGCATTATTACAGTTGTCTGACTTGCAAGCTCCAATCTTTCTCATTAGTTTGTTGCTCTGGACCACACCCGAGGCTCTACCTTTAATGTGATACAGAACTACATAACCAACTTGAAAATATGACCTAGCAGATCATTTGACTGTTGTAATTTTTTTTGTTCATATCGACAAACTGGACAATCTAAAATCTGTAACACAGTCAAAAACTTCTTATCATGGGACAAAAATTACAGAAGTAACAGGTTAATGTCGTCATGCACAAATACAATTACGCATTTGTTTGTACGAAAGTTCTGAGCGCCAAACCACAACCAATACAACAACTGCAGAACAAAGTGTTAGTTCAAGGCAATTAAGACGGATACAACAAAATACTGCTATGAGAGAAGATGATATTACCCCTCCTCCATTTCTGGTGTTATCCTTTGTGATAATGAAGAGAAGCCACATTATTTCACATGTCATTCATTAACACACGCACACTCAAAATAAAAACGCTCTTCAATACAAACGCATGGGTTGTTAGTGTAAAAATTTGATCGTTGATTTCTGGTAATTGGGTAATAGGGCAAAACTTGTTTTTAAGGTGATTGTGTTTTTGTATAGTAGCTTTGAGATTTTTATCTCTTTACTTACTTCAAGGTTTTACTTCAGACGTGTTTTACTGTTCCTTTATCCTAAAAATTCTACCTCATTCTTGAGAATTCTACTTGTAATAGTGCCACTTACACAGATAAAAGCTCTATTTAAATACAGAGCATAGTTTTAGTTTAAAATCTGACTCTTAAAGACCTATAAAACATTTGAATTGTAACTGTCATATTAATTTTCATATTGAATAGAATGTTATACAGAAGTTGATGGTTTCTTGAGTATAACGCTACACACGTGACGAGACAGTTAAGCATAGTTAACAAACAGATCACCTGTTTCCGACCTCCATTACTTTTCTGCGATTTATCCTAAAGGTGGGTGTTCCCAAAGGTAAACAAATTATTAATCCGCTAAAAATTACTCTTTCCAATTCTGATAGATTGATTTTGTAAAATGATTATCATTTATTACATCACAAACTCAGCAGTAGACTACAGTAATGGCTGATTCATGGATGATTTTAGCTGATGTGACAACAGTGTGTTACATCGGTTCTTCTTGGTTTTCAAACTGTAAGTTGTTCAATTATTTTTCCTTGCCTTATAGTTAAGTGAATATTTCTCATCTCTTAGTTTTTAATATCGTTTCAACTACCCTGATCATTCACAGCATCTAGGTATCTGATAAAGCTATATATTACATTGTATTTGGAAAAGGTGATTTTTCAGCTTTCATATTTCTAAAGGGTACAAAATCAAAGGGGAAAAAATGAATGATGTCCATTTACATAAAACCAAAAAATCGATTTTTAAAATAAATTTATAGGAATAAAATCAAAGTAATTCATATAAAAGTAATTCAAACCTACAAGTAACACCTTTTTTTTTTTATTTATACCAATTTATTTTAGGTCGATTGTGAAACAAGTTATACAACTTATATAAATCACTCTCGACACCTCATTCCTGATGGTATCCACCGCCGTGAGGTTATGAGAGATATTACCTTTTCTAGAATAAGGAAATGAAAGGAACCCTGTAATCTGATTGGTTAACTGGTTGGTATAACATCACAATGATGCCGATAATACACTGACATTTATCAAATTTATGTTTATTCAGTTGCATACAGTACTTAAAACATAAATATGATGGCACTAGTTCAGTTAGAGAACCTGTGCATACTGCCTAATGGAGAGCAAATAAACTAAAATTATTCAAACTTACTGTAAAACTGATATAATAATAATCTTTTAAAAACTAGCTACATGCAGGGAATTAAAAAAAAAGCATGTCCCTTGAGAAAGGAAAATGCAATCAGCTAAAATCTGAAGCAAAGAAAAGCTTTTCCCACATGGGAATTTTGAGTTCTGTTTAAATATTTCACCTCTGTTTCCTTGGTATATCTCTAGATATCATAGTAAATATGTTACAAACATGATCAACATTACTGTAGGTAGTTGCAGGAATTCACTTTCAAATTACATCCAGGCTATCAACATGTGATAAAGGAACACAAAACATTACATTTAAATTTCTACTCTGGTGTTGTAAAAACCTTATGTCTTTCCTAATACAATAAATATATAAGTGACTTGTAAATGTGACAATATTCATAGTGACTTATAAGATAATTGTTGGTTTTGGTGTAATATCAAGCTATAATTTCACTGAGAGGGCACCAAAAGTGGTATTAACTAGAGGTGCAATGATGAATTCGACTACCATGATCAGATTTGCGATTCAATCCCGGACATTTTCGATTTGATTTGTTTTTTAGTCCCAGTTCGCCTAACCATAATTTTGTACCGAATCCCAGCCTTTAGCCACTCTTAGTCATGCCGAAGTCACTTCCCCTGTTGCTAATAATTGTACCGCAAAATAAAATTGGTTCCGTCTTACTACTGAAAGACCCCCCCAAAAAAAGTATGTTGAAATTGTAGAAACATTTCGCCTTCAGGACTGAAAATGCTGAAATTGTTGTGACATATTCATGTAAAAAATCGAATCGAAAAAATCGGTATTGGAAAAAAAAAATCGAAATTGAATCGAAACGGTTGTGAGCTGAATCGTTGCAGCCCTAGTATTAACTACTTTTGGTGCTAATGATTGAAATTAACGTAATACTACATGGAAACCAACACAAAACTTTTCTGTTTATTTTATGTTTACAAAAATATTGACAAGTTCTTTCAATAAAATGTCAGAAATCGCGGTGAACTTCATCAAAATGTATAGCATACATAATGTCATTTTAAAGATGTCATCGTATGGATTCCAGCATTCATTACACTTTTTGACGTTAATCCGGGCAAAAGATTTTGATAATTTTACTGAGTGAACAGTAAGTTTATCAGTTTATAATCCACCATTATATTTCAATAAATCACAGAAAAACATAAAATAAATACTTCATTTTGCATGAATGTAAACTGTCAAACCTTGTCCCATAAGTACTTACTTTTGAATTCTTGAGAGAGGAGCAAACACACCATGTTTCATTTTACAGCTGAAATATTTGATGCCACTAACTGATCCATCGTTTTTACCCGCTGCCTTATCTAACTCTATACCATACCATATCCCTATAAAAATATACACCTTACACTAAAACTAGACATTGTCTAAGATCTTAAAAAAAAACATTAAAATTGGAAGGTTGCCAATTCCAAAATTCAAACGACAAAAAAGATATGACTTTTTTTAAACCCAGCAAATAGTGGAAAAATAGAAATGACTTTGGTTCTTGAAAAGATTTTTCAAGTCACAATTACTTATCTTTATAAAAGATCAATTTACAATGTTTATATTTATCAGTAACTTCAGTATGTACATTTATAATGCAGAAAAAGAATACTATGATATTTATATTAGCAACTGAATTATAATTGAAGTATACTTGATACAGCAAATTGGCAACCTGAACAGCAGAAAAGAAACTAAAATTATTCAAGACCCCATTTCAATGAATTCGACAACTCCTATTAAAAGTAACAAAAACAATTCATTAAAGAAGAATGCAGTGAACCAAAACCCTACAATATCAAAACAACTACAACTGTGCTGAAAGTAAAGATTTCTTATGTTATACCAGTCCCACCTTTTTCTCAATTTCCTCTTAAACAGTCGATCCAAACGGATCAAAATGGAAAATCCTACAACATACCAAAATCTTTGAGATTAACTCACTAATACATTAAGTAGAGAAGTATTTAGACATGTTTGGTACATGCGCCATGACATTTAAGATTTCTTATGTTATACCAGTCCCACCTTTTTCTCAATTTCCTCTTAAACAGTCGATCCAAACGGATCAAAATGGAAAATCCTACAACATATCAAAATCTTTGAGATTAACTCTTACATTAAGTAGAGAAGTATTTAGACATGTTTGGTACATGCGCCATGACATTTTCTTTAACATTTTGTTGAAACTGTGAAAAAAGTCTGTGAAGACTTAATGCAAGATGTAGTCACTTTAGTATTCACCATGCTGTAAGCAGCATATACATTCACCTTCTAATATAAACTTATGCCAGTATTAACAAGAGGGCCAAGATGGCCCTATATCGCTCACCCTGGTACAAGTCCACTTGCCTGGTGGAAGATCACTAGATAATGTTATATACCAAATAAGTTTTCCTATATACGCCTTTGTAAAACAAATGATCCCCCCCGGGCAAGGTCAATTTTGACCCCAGGGGCATAATTTGAACAAACTTTGAAGAGGTATACTAGGCAATGCTACATGCCAATTATCTATGCTCTAGGCCTTGTGGTTTCAGAGAAAAAGATTTTTAAAGTTTTTCCTAAATATGCCTATGCAAAACTAAGTGACCCCCCGTGTGGGGTAATTTTGACCCAGGGGTACTTGGTGGAGGTACACTAGCCAATGCTACATGCCAAATATCTAAGCTCTAGGCCTTGTGGTTTCAGAGAAGAAGATTTTTAAAGTTTTTCCTACATAAGCCTATGTAAAACTAAGTGCCCACCCGCGTGAGGTCAATTTTGACCCGGGGGTCATAATTTGAACAATCTTGGTAGAGGTCCACTAGACAATGCTACATGCCAAATATCTAAGCTCTAGGCCTTGTGGTTTCAGAGAAGAAGATTTTTAAAGTTTTTCCTATTTGTTGCCATAGCAACCAGAGTTCTGCATGGAATGGAATTCTTTGAACAATTTTGGTAGAGCTTCATGCAAGGAACATTCCTGCATAGTTTTATCAACATTGGCCTAGAGGTTTCAGAGGAGATGTCATTTGAATCAAAATGTTGACGGACGACGGATGACATACGACAGACGACGGACAATCATCGATCAGAAAAGCTCACCCTGGCTTCTATAGCTAATTTGACCGTCACAGATTAATTGTTGTTGTTCCTTTACATCTTGGTTTTAAGAGCTATGTAACACAATCTTAGTCAGCAAATTCTTTACTAACACTGGCATACAGCTATATGATACCTGTATGGTCATTGCGGAAAAAGCTCATCTACACAATATTTTGTATAATATGAATCAGAAAATCAAAATGTTTACAACCAACTGAGCTTGCTATAAAATCATTTTCTGAACTATGTAAGACACTTTGTAAAACGGCTGAAGTAATTTCAGAAAATGACCTTTTCTGTGAAAGCTTACCTGGTGCAAACTTGGTTTCTCCCACAAATTTGATTGTGCCTTTTCTTTGTCCAGCAACAATGACTCGGTCTCCCACCTCTATCTCTGCTAACGATGAAATAGACGAGGCTCGTGACTTACTCAAACCTGATGAAATATATAATATCTTTATGAATGTCCGTATTTGAGACAATTTCAATCACAGTAACACAAACATAGGTTAGCCAGTTATATTTACATATCTATCTTTCTTCCTTGTTGTTCATACATTAGTTCTTCAAAACAGAAATGAACTGAAATTAAGAAATTAGGCTATACAAGTTACATACTTGAACGAAATGAAAGTACATTTATATATACTTTAGAGATAAAGATTTGGCCAAAATAAAATCAAATTTCAGTGTTTTGCCCAAACATGTGATACATCCAGATTTGAACATGTTTTCCTTTTATATCACAATTGATGTTCTAAATATCTTAGAGGCAAAAGAAAACAAAATTGTTCATGACAATGACTTTCTTTTAGCCTTGTTGCTCTAGAATCATGAATATTTTGTTAGTATTCTGTTATTCTTTTTCCAAACATTTGGAAGAGCAATGAAGCAGGTGCTTTAACAGTTTAGCTTTTGCCATGCAAAACAAAACTAGATCATGCAAAATCAACAATAGAACTGCAGCAACTTGGGTAAAAAATGACCCTGCCTAACGTCTCATTGTTGTTCCTTTAAATTTGTAAAACAGATAAATGTTGACATGTTACCCTGACCCTGCTTAATGGACTGTACAGGCAGACAGGAGTGCAAACTATCAATAATAAATGATACAGGAAAAATATAGTGTTCATGAAGCTGGACAAGTCCAGTTCAGAACATTAGCAGCAGCAGCAGCATACGGGTCAAACAACTGTTCTATAGTTTATCATTCTTTGCTATACACAACTGTATAGATACAAACTATCTTTTACATTTGTCTGTGAACAATGAAAGACTTTCATAACAAGTGGTAACAGTCTTCTGCACAATGAATCAATATGATGAACTTTTTTTTCCATTATATTTTTAAATCCAGCAAGTGGTAATTGAAGTTGTGCCTTGTTATACAAATTAATATTCATAGTATTTTCAGTTAAACAATTAGTCAAACTTGACTAGAAATGTTTTATGCTGAAACTCTCTAAGGGCGTCTCGTGAATCCTTCATGAATTTCATGCAACGTTACATACGTAAGGGAAAAAATTGTATTTTCATCTAATTTAATTTTTAATTTTTGTTAAGTTCTAACTAATAAACTACCAGTACTAGAATTAAAACTAGAGCTATCACTAAATGTGATTAATACCCCCAAAAGACTGCTTTATAATCTGAGGAAGTTAGTAGAAATGGAATACCTTGTAAAAACAAACTAAAATAGAGATACATGTATTGTTCTTGGCAATAACTCTGTAATTAGTCAAGATAGAGTTATGGTTCTTGTACACTGTACTTCCTCTCATTGTGCTGGACCATTGTATGAAGTTGTATTGCATTCAAACCAGTAGTTTTCAAGTTATGCTCTGGACAAGGAAAAGTAACAAAGGGCAATAACTTTGTAATTACTCAAGATAGTTATGGTTCTTGTGCACTGCACTTCCTCTTATTGTGCTTTACCATTGTATGAAGCTGTATTGAATTCCCACCAGTAGTTTTCAAGTCATGCTCCAGACAAGGAAAAGTAACAAAGGGCAATAACTCCGTAATGAGTCAAGAAAGAGTTATGGTTCCTGTGCACTGCACTTCCCCTCAATGTACTTGACCATTTTATGAAGTTGTAACAAAGGGCAATAACTCCGTAATGAGTCAAGAAAGAGTTATGGTTCCTGTGCACTGCACTTCCCCTCAATGTACTTGACCATTTTATGAAGTTGTATTAAATTCCAACCAGTAGTTTTCAAGTTATGCTCAAGGAAAATGCAACAGACCGCCCGACCGACTGACCATCTGCCCGACCGACTGACCGACCGACCGACCAACCACCAGGTGACTCCTATATACCACCCCAAACTTCGTTTCGGGGGTATAATTACTTTTCTATGCACTTGTATGTACAGCCTATTACTGTTTCTATCTCTCATTTCTCATAGTCCACAATGGCACATAACTCCACAAAATTCAGGCACTAGATACTGTATATTCTGCAAGCATTTTGGTCCTGCTAAACACAAAAACTGTGTCTTGTACATCTACCGACCTACTGCCTGACCAACCAACAGACAGGTCGTGAGTACCCACTAAAACATCATTTTGTGGGGTAAAACTAGGAAACTGCAGTATTATAAACATAAAGGTCTCCCACCCAAATCCCTCTCCATCCCTTGGTCAAATGGTCACGGAAAACATATTCTCCATTTAAAGATCAGTTATGAAGCCTACCCAGTATGATGCTCTCATCCTGTCAAATCTGCAATGCACTAGCAAATTCCGTGTGCAGAAGGTCTTACGAGAAGGGTATATAGAACAAGTTAGACTTTATGCTAAGAATATGATGAAATTTACACACAATAACTGTTTAGGAACAGACCTTCTACAATACTTATACAACAAGATACATTCAGACAGACACTTAACAGTCCGTTAATAACAAAAATCTTGCACAATATCAACAAACTGATCATATTCTACACGGAGTAGCAGTCCTACATTTCTGAATGTTTGAAAAAATAATCAACAGTTTCAAATATAATTTTAAGAGCTTTAGCATAGATTGTTGTACAAAGACATTGTACTGCTTCACTGGGAACAACTTTTGCCACAACTTGAGTGTCACAATACAAAAGTGCAATATGTAGTAAAAACTATTAAAGTAAAGAAGAGAATTTATATATTATATTCAGTTTTCCATTTTTTTAAATGGAGTAATCAGGTCTGTAGACTTACTGCGGCGGGAAAGATATTTTACAGGAACGATATGCTTTCTTTTTTTCTTTGATTGTTTACAAGTACTGGCCGACCCAGGGACTTCTCCCTTGGTGAACTTGGTAAGACTCCTGACAGGCACAGGTTGAAGAGAGACAGTGGCAGATGCAAGGAAATCCTGGTACCAGACACTAGCTCTTTTAGAAATAGACCCCTTGGTTCTTGTTTACATGCGTAAAGCACCGATACACTTTCATTACCTCTGGGTTTCTAACCAGTTCATCTCTAGATGGGTGGGAAATACTGAAAAGCGTTTCTGAAATTTCTAGTGCCCCGGCCCGGATTTGAACCAGGGACCTCCCGACTGGCAGCAATATGCTTTCATTCATAAGTATTTGTTAAATTCCCAAGAATATAAATTACAGTTCAGTATGCGCTACCTATACTTTGTACACTGCGGTTAATAAGATTTTGTTATGACTGTTATTTGAGGTTATAATGTCTTCATAAGACAGCTATACAACATGCATGCATGTTCTCATGCTACCTGAAGATCTCCTAGGAGTGGATGTTGCAGCCGCCTTCTCTAGCATTCCTACATTCAGGCAAACAAAATGCATTTTTATAACTATGGCTGCCCTTAAACAAGTCATAGTTTGTACAAAACAATATCATATAATTTCTCTCTCTTTAAGTAATGGCCCTGAATATGCAAGAATAATTTCGTCTGTTCGGAAAGGAAGTCATCCCATTTACCTTTCTTTTTAAGGGCAGCCAATTTCAAGTGTCATTTTCAAAAGTGTTATGACTTTACTGTTACTTGTAATTCAAGCAAATTAAACCAGTTGACATCACCTAGCAAAGTGTTTCTATTCCAAACAGAATATGTGTCTCAACAACATCAGCATGTTCACAAACTCTCACCATATCCATGTTTATAGCTGATCTAAACCTAGCTGTCTTGTTGTTATAGTGTATGCCCATATTTAAAAAAAATGGTCCAATAATGATTCAGTAACTAGAAGATAACATCTGACCATATACAGTGAACATTACATCTTTTTGGGAATACTATGAAAATTTAAACTGAATATCAAAAATATCCTTCATTACCTAACTTGCCTTTAAATGTAAATACATGTATTGGCATTCGTAAATGAATAAATGACATACATGTGTTACATGATATGCTTCACATGTTAGATGATATACTACACATGTTAGATGATATGATGCAGTAAGTAAATGCAGCAAATGAAACTAGGAAAGCTTTCACTACAATGTGATTAATTTCCCAAAGGATTGCTGTTACTAAACTGATAGAGATATATGGAGATAACATTACACCTTGCAAACAAGACTAAAAGAATTTGTTCTTAGCAATTACTTGTAATTGTGCTTGACCATTGTATGAAGTTGAAATTGAAATTCCACTTTATTTTCAAGTTATGCCCAGACAAGGAAAATAACAAAGGGTAATTACACTGTAATGACGTCAAGATGGAATTAAGTTCCTAGGGCACTGCACTTCCTCTAAATATACTTGACCATTTATAGGTTTACTGAATCCAACTATAGTTTTCAAGTTATTCTACTACCCAAGGAAAAGTAACAAAGGCACATAACTCAGTAAATACTCAAGATAAAGTTCTTAGTCCTTGTGCACTAAGCACTTCCTCTGAGTGTGCTTTATCATTGATATGAAGTTTTATTGAATTTCAACTAGTAGTTTTTCAAATTATCAACGGACAAGAAAAGTAACAAAAGGGCAATAGTGACTGTGTAATTAGTCAAGATGGAGTTATAGTTCTTGTGCACTGCACTTTATCTCAATGTGCTTGCCATTGTATTAAGTTGTATTGAACCCCTTTCCAACCAGTAGTTTTAAATGACTGTTGTGGACTAGTGTTATAAACTAATCAAAGGGCAATACTTCCGTAAATACTACTGGATATCATTATAGTTCTTGTACAATGCACTTCCTTTGAGTGTGCTTGATACATTTATGAAGTTGTATTGAATTTCAACTAGTAGATTTCAAGTTATGCTCTGGACAAGGAAAAGTAACAAAGGGCAATTACTCTGTTATTAGTCAAGATGGAGTTATGGTTCTTGTGCACTGCACTTCCTCTCAATGTGCTTGACCATTGTATGAAGTTGTATTGAATTCAACCAGTAGTTTTCAAGTTATGCTCCGGCAAGGAAAAGTAACAAAGGGCAATTACTCGTAATTAGTCAAGATGGAGTTATAGTTCTTGTGCACTGCACTTCCTCTCAATGTAAGTTGACTTGTTAGAAGTTGTATTGAATTCCAACTAGTATGGTTTTCAAGTTATGCTCCGACAAGAAGAAAGTAACCGAAAGGGCAATAAGTCTGTAATTAGTACTGAAGCATGGAGTTAAAGTTCTTAGTAGGACTGCACTTCCTCTCAATGTGCTTGACCATTGTAAGAAAGTTGTATTGAAGTTCCAACTAGTAGTTTTCAAGTTTAGGTCCGGACAAGGAAAATGCAACAGACCAATCAACCGAAACATTTTCACCGAGTTATCGTCTCTTACCTACCGACCGGTCCATGATGGACCTACCACCAACCACCGGGTACTCCAACTTTAAACCTAAACTCTCAAATTGGGGGTTAATTAAGTGAGATCTACTCGAATGGAAGTTTCATGATTCTTGTTACTATATGATACAGATATATGGAGATGACTTTACACTGAACATGATAAATGTTTCTCCATTTATATTGTTATTGTGCTACATTTTATGAAGTGAAAATTAAAATGATGTCCCTTTTTGACAGGTATGACCAGCTACATGCAGACTATCTACAAGCATATGACACTGTAACACTGTAAGAGAATTAACTAGGTCATGCTTCAATCTCCTAATATCTTCACAAGACTTATATATTCTACTACCCAGGGCCTCAATGTTTTCACATATTTAAGTTATCATAACAAAGTTCTTACTATCCCCTGCCTAAGCCCTTGTCACAGATCAACATTTTTTTTTGTATTATGAAGACTTTCAAATCATCAAAAAATTGTAACTAAAGTGTTCAGGGAGTGACTGTGTTTTCTTGAAAATCGGATTTGCATTTCCCATCATGCCAGATTAATTGGTCTCAAACTCCCTTGTGCCAGACAACACTTGTAAATGACTTGTGTTGTGGTGTATCGTTATAAATAATCATTGTGATGACACTTTCCCAAACACAGTACCTGAATATCTTTTGTTCTTATACAATAATGCATCATTTTAATAAGTTTTTATACAATAATGCATCATTTTAATAAGTTTGCATTTTGAAATTTATTCTGAAGTACAAGACCCATGTAAGGAAAAGTTTCTTTCATGAGACATTCGGTTCATACCGCGGGTAATCATTTTTACAGGGACTCAGCAGAGCCTCTTTCCAGCTAAGTTTTATTAGAAATATATCAAACTATATGGTTGTTTTTGTCACAAAAACACATGTCTCCCCAATGGCATTTTGTCAGTGATTGTAATACTGAAGCAGGACATTAAAAAATCTATTCTTATTAAAGTGGAATTATGCACATTTTTTTCAAGTAAAAATCCAGCTGAAATAGGTGTGTGTTAAAGTTATATTACCCTTTATAATGGTCACATTGATTTATAGTTAAGAATGACGTTCAAAACACAGTGGATGCTTTAAAACATATAAAAAATAAGTTTTACCAAGTTATTTCTATTATTGACAAATACAAATAAAGATATACATAATCGCAAGGGTTCATTTTTTTTTTTGACTAGGATAGTCAAAAAAGATTTTTACAGATTTCCTATATATTCAATGTGAATGAAACTGTTATACAGATTGTTATTTGTGGGTTATAACTATGGCAGTGTTTATTATTCTAGGAGTATAGACCACTGATTAATGTTTCATTTAAAATTATGATGGTCACTTTGAAGGGTAATATCACTTTAAAAGGGTAGAGGAAATAATAGCTTTTAACCCAATACACCAAACTCTTCCTGCTACCAGTACGAAATAATAACTTTCCAAATATCACTTTTCCTATTTTGACTGGGAGAGTCAATTTAAAAAAAACAAAAACAACTGCATTCAGGATTTGCTTCCCTTCCACTGCCCTAATCTCCACCAACAACGACAACAACATAAGGGAGATCACTGCGAAGAAATGAACTATTATTTAATTAGTCCATTTTTTCTATTTCTAAAGCTTCAACTTCAAAAACTTATGCGGCATTATGATTAGTTTAACACATTTAAATCAAAAATACACTATGTGCAGTAAGATGCACATAATGTCACTTTAACAGTGAAATTGACCTTAATCCCCCCCCCCAAAAAATGTTTTTTTTTACTTTAAACAATTTAAAACATAAAAAAAATATTTATTTCTTAATCTTTTTATAGAAACATTGACCTTGACCTTTTTTAAAGAAATCTATTTTTAGTAACAGTGACTTTAACTTTGCCCCCCCCGACAGGCAATGACAAAAGGTAAATTTAGAGACCATGTTAGGTTAGTTTGATGTATGCACAGAAACGATAGGCAGACGTGTAAGCATGAATGATGCGCAATGTCTGATGAACAACAATGAGTTGTACTTTCGTTCTATTAATATTCAAACCACAATGACTCAATAGCAACCACTACAAAACTCTCTTACACATAGAACACAATGTACTCATTTACAATTTCATATAAAAAATGCGTATTCAGTTGCAGGAAAATGTTTTGCAATTTCAAATGATCTTTCATTATGAACCTTTGTTTTTCTTTTATAAACATATTTTACATTCTATCTTTTTCTAAATTAATGTTAACATTCAACATGAATGACAATGCAGATGAAGACGAACCTGTATCAACTTTTGGTGTGACATGCGAGACATCAACTGTACCCTGATTAACTGGCGCTGACTTAACCGGACTTCCTGTTTGTTTAATCACTGTACCAGGCTTACTGATCTTGCTGACTGGGGCAAATATACCTGTAAACATATCATATATACACTCCCTCAATGACAAAAGGTTCATTCTGAAACTTTTTAAAACATTGATTGCGACACCAACACACATGACATTTTGTGTATTGCATATATTATTGTCATCATCATATTTACATTATGAATGGCTCTGTCCAAAAAGCATTTGTCATTTTAGGCTTTCAGGGGAAGTACATTACAGCATAGTTTAGATTCTTGTTTGAAAGTCTGTATGAAATGTTATTTGACTCCTTGACCAATGCTCTTCTATTATTTAAGGAGGTGAACCATTCAAGAATGTCAACATAAAATGATGAGAAGTCACAAGGGATCAAATCACAATCCTTTGATTGAAAGTCTAGTTTTTAAATTATTGGGCATTTTCACTAAAACACAACTACTGAGGAGTGCTTCTGTCATTATTATACATCTCTATATTCTATGACCAGTGCAGACACTTCCTGTGACTTACCATCTCTATATTCTATGACCAGTGCAGACCCCGGACTTACCATATTCTATGACCAGTGCAGACACTTCCTGTGACTTACCATCTCTATATTCTATGACCAGTGCAGACACTTCCTTACTACCATCTCTATATTCTTGACCAGTGCAGACACTTCCGGACACCACCTCGACCAGGCAGACACTTCCTGGACTTACCATGTCTATATTCTATGACCAGTGCAGACACTTCCTGTGACTTACCATCTCTATATTCTATGACCAGTGCAGACACTTCCTGTGACTTACCATGTCTATATTCTATGACCAGTGCAGACACTTCCTGTGACTTACCATCTCTATATTCTATGACCAGTGCAGACACTTCGTGACTTACCATCCTATATTCTTGACCATGCAGACACTCCTTGACTTACCATGCTAATTTTTGACCAGGCAGACACTTCCTGTGACTTACCATCTCTATATTCTATGACCAGTGCAGACACTTCCTGTGACTTACCATCTCTATATTCTATGACCAGTGCAGACACTTCCTGTTACTTACCATGTCTATATTCTATGACCAGTGCAGACACTTCCTGTGACTTACCATCTCTATATTCTATGACCAGTGCAGACACTTCCTGTGACTTACCATGTCTTGGAGAACAGTTAAAGTAAGATATTCCTCCAATACTGCCGTCATTTTTACCAGCTTCGTCATCCAGCTCAATGCCTGCCCAAACACCACTGGCAAACTCTGTTGGTCCGCAGTAACGTAATGTTCCTGTCTATATTATATAAATAAATTATATCAAAATCTAACTTAGCTCAATGAGTTCTATAAAACATCACTCTATACTCTGCAACAGTTCTAAGTAATTTTCAACCATCATTGTTATTACAAATGCAAACTTTTTAAATTAGACTAAATGAAGTGACCGTAATAGTAGGTTTTTTCCTAAGGAATGAGTCATTTAACAGAGAAATTTTATGCATTAAAATTGCTCTGTAACTGAACCTGTATCCATGGTTACATGTATAAAGCAGCCATTACTGTCATGCAGCTGACGCAGTCACATCCTTACAGTCATATCTATATTGTAGCTACCTTCTTTAATGGAGCACCTTGTTGGACTTACACATCATTTTGCATAAATTCATGCTCTGGTTTCAAATGTAGGTTTATTGTTAACCGTGTCAGATATACTTACCTTGACACCACCAACTACAACTTTATCCGCTAAATTAATTCCCAGTGCTTGTAGCGTGACCTTACTCTGTACAAGGTCATAGTTTGGTGGAGGTCGTTTCTCGCTCTCTGACCCTGCCTCCTGTAGCGTCTTCTTCAACTTTAACACTGTCTTAGGCATGTCTGGATCAGAATCTAAGGCTGTAGGATCAGGAATGCAATCTGTAATATACAAAAAATATTATAAGTGCTAATGCATTATAAGGGGTTGTCTTGCTATATGACTTAAAAATTAAGGTCCTGTGAAGTATATGCAGGGGTACTAACAAAATGGCAAAATAAAGTTTTAATAAACTGACTTTTCAGTTTCATGTAAATTTCTCTATGTTTGCTTCAACCAAATTTAACCAGCGTGAATGCTGTTAATGCTACCATTAATAGGTTTTTTATTCTGTTTTGCTAGTTTATATAATAAAGATCTTGTACAGTGGTCAATGATAGGCAAAACAAACTATATCTGGTGTACAGACACTATTATTGCAGTTCAATTCCCATAATTACAGCTTTATTGATTACGAAAGAAAACCTATGCTGCTTTGCTCACTAAGGTTGTAGACAATACAATAAACATCACATGAGCAAATTCAAATAAATTCCTGCATCTGTACCAGACACTAGCCAGCATTCCCAAGAGGCTATCTTATCACACATAGAACATTGATGTAAAACTGTGCAATGACCAAAACTTATTCAATATACTCTCAGGCAGCGTTAACAAGTACCAGACCATTGTCATTAATTAGTATTGACACAAAATATGCCCGCTCTTCCCTCTTACTGGCAGACAGAACCTCCAACCTAACTTTCTAATGGTTAAAGTTTTCCCTCATGAATATAATACAAAAATTTTTTCACAGAAAACATTGAAACTGAGGCTTATACTTTGACAAAGTCATTGATCTTGTGAGTTGAAACCTTAGTTCCAAAGTCTAATAGTATCAGAACAGTTTGTCTATGTACAAATGAACAAATGGGATTTTGTCAGGGAAGAATTGACAAATATTCTTCTTTAAATACTATGAAAAGAAATGAAAGACTCCAAGTCAGTAAATTAACAGTTCCCATTATTGATTTACTCTCAGTACTGTAAAATTAATTTCATGACTTTTTGCTCTAAATCATTTTCACCTTAGTTTAATGTCAAATCAATGCAGGAACATGATATTGGCCCTCTAAAATTAGCTCCAAATTGCACTTATAAAAACATGTGTGTCAATGTAATTCTGCATAAGTCTCTGCAATATATCAAGCCTGACTTTTTCAGATAATTTACCAGCATTAATTTCAGTCTGAGCCTTGCTTTCACTTAAGAAAACAAGCAGAATTTATTTTGATACACTGTTATAGCAAGATTGCAGAGGCACTGGTTCTGGAAGGCAATAGAATTTCCTCGTAGACACTGCTTATTCCAGAAAACAATATCCCCCCTGCTGAGACCATACTCAATATCCAAAATTACCAGTCTGTGAAATACACTGCCTAATATCTCAGTCTACCTCTTATAATGAATATCCAGGGTTGGTCAGTAAACTTTTGTAACTGCATATAAGTATATTAAATGAAACAGAAGGTTTCACAACCAACCCTCAACAAACAGTCTCATACATAAAATGTTAACTGAAACAATACTAAATAATTGCCAGTTCTAGAATACTGTATTCTAATTATGATCTATATATGAAATATAATACTAGTACTTCCACAGTCTGTAAAGAAAAGGAAAAATTTGGGTAATTCAATTGTAAAGCTTTGCTTTTTGTTTGATGTGATTAGTTACACATTTACTTTCCACAATCTCATATAGGCAGTCTTTAGTACTTTATTCAGTCTTGTGTTTGAAGGCTTCTGAACCTGCATAAATTTCCTTTCCCACAGGTACTCAACAACAGGTTCACTTCAGAGCTATACGGTTAAAGATAATCAAATCATCCTGAGAAGAGTGACTGGGTTCAGACTCATGACCTGGTCACAGGGGCATGGTTAAAGGAGCATAATCAACGGGGCATTGTCACAGGGGCCTGTCCGGGTGAGAAGGCAGTGACTGGGATATTCACAGGACTTCATGACCTGTCACGCATTGCAGGGGCATTCACTTAAAATTCATTGATAGAATGATAAACTATGTAGATCATGATCTACAGCCAGGATGTGCAAGCTGATCATGATCTACACTGGTCAGATAGGCAGAATCACTTGTAATACCATCATCAAGTTTAAGAGTTTAATATTTTTACAATATTACAAAGGAGTCTTTTCAGCAATTTCTCTGAAATTAACTTGTGAAACATTTGACTGGGTAACAATGCCAGCAGTCTTTTAGGTACAATAGTCAAGCTTAGAATTCTGAATGTAATGGAAATTGTTTAATAATGTATGCTTTAACTTCCATTTCACAAGACCTTTTAGTGTAAACAGAAAGTATAATTAAATTACCAAGTGGTTTTCTGTCCATATCATCTTTAATTAAGGAGTTAGCACCATTCTGTAGAAGTACTTTCACAGCCTCGTGTGCCAGATTGGATGCTGCTATATGTAGTGCAGTTCCATTGTCAAACTCTGTACATCTACTATCGATGTCTACAAAACAAACATGTTAATTACATATGATAAAATGTAGTATAAATATTATATAAACTGTTTTACAACACCAGATGGTGCCCATTAAAACAGCACAAGTTTACCATAGTAATGATATCTTAATGTCACTGACATGTACACAAGAACTCAATCATACATCTAAATGAAACTGCATGCATGTTCTCAAAACTGTTTTATACTTTTTACGCATCACTTTTCACAAGAGTCCTTTTTACAATGCTAATTAAATGATACATTATTGCCTAGTTCTTCCTTTAGACATAATTTACCATCCCTTTTTGCAGGAACTAGATAAATGTAATTTACCATCCCTTTTTGCAGGAACTAGATAAATGTGTAGATCTTGTAAAATACAATAAATGTTTAATAGTCTATCTCAAAGACGTGACTGATTAAAAGTAAAATATGAAATTGTTAAGAATATGGTTTTTTTTTACTTAGAAATACCTCGGACAATAAAAATTAATTTTTGAGTACTACTACAAGTATTAGCTGATATAAAACTGCAGCATACCTAATGCTTTTGTAGCTTTTAGCAAAATTTTGATTACAGGAACAACATCAAAATACGCTGCGTAATGTAATGCTGTCATATTGGTCCATCGACATCGGATGTTTGGGTCCGCCCCTTGTGACAACAACATGCTAACAACTTCAGACGCCAGTTCAGCATCACCAATACCTGCTGCCCCAGATTTACTTGCATAGTGTAATAATGTCATATCAGTTAGTCCGTCTCTGTCGTTGATATGTCCTCCACGCTTTAATACCTACAAGTAAACACACACAAACTGGTACAAAAAGGAAGAAAAAAGTTTAAAGTTTACAATGTTAGTATGGCAGAGCCTTCCTTGTCCTCCGACTGATGGATCCCCTGCGGATTGCTAATGCCAAACCTGACAATTCACTAGGGCCACATAC
Organism: Saxidomus purpurata; assembly: GCA_022818135.1. Classification (NCBI taxonomy): domain Eukaryota; kingdom Metazoa; phylum Mollusca; class Bivalvia; order Venerida; family Veneridae; genus Saxidomus; species Saxidomus purpurata. The sequence continues at coordinate 49,428,220 of JAFMSR010000005.1, read as the reverse complement.
CTGCTTACTATACTGCCAAGAAACACAAAGCTTTCTCACTCATGAATTACTTACACAAAATATATATATAATGAACTGGACCAAAGTTGTTTTGTTCAAATTGGACTGTGGTATTTATTGTTCATACTTGTAGTCAGTTGTAATTAATCATAGACAGTAGACTTTGATCATTCCGCTGATTTCAAAGTCTACACTGGTCACAAGGTGGAAGCATCTATCAAGCAGGGGAGGGTCAACTGTAGGATTTCTACAAAAATAAAATCTGTTATAGAAGGGCCAAAACTCTGTATTTTTTATTTCCAGTGAACTTTCTTTCTCATTGACTTAACATGCATAGCATTTAGTTTATACTTATTTATTTTAGCTTGATTGTCAATGAGGAGGTACAGTCGTGACCCCAGTGCTGCTCAAACCCGCAACTTGACCTTTTAACATATATTAAGTTATGTCGTGAAATGAGAAACACCAAGCCTTAAAACATATGGTTCAGCTCTGCTAACAAAGGAAATTTGTGACCATGAAAATGATGTTACTATAATCCCCTACAAGTTATGTAACATCTTGCATTTAATGAACCCAGAAAGACTTAATGAACTGGAAAAAGCACACCAAAGTGTTCTATAAGGTATGCAATATTCGAGGTATAACATAAATCCAATCTGTTTTCACTACCATATGCTACATTATACATCAAGAAGGAATTTCAACAATGCATTGTCATGGTATACATTAATGGTATCTGCCATCTGTGTCAGTCACATCCTGATTCTTTATCTTATTTAAAAGACCTGATCAGAGAAAACACAGCCTGCAAACATACATCGACTCGCATCCTTTACACTTTACCAACAAGAACAAGACCAGGGTTCATAATGCCCCCGAACCACTGGCGTCTTGAATTTTAAAACTCTGACCCAGTTCAAACAAAAATCCATTATTAATTCTAAGGAACTGTTACCAAATGCATAAAAAGTCTGACAAATAGCTATATCCCTCCTGATTGAGAGGATGACTTTTGACCCCAAAGTATGATGTCTTTAAGTCTGATTTGAGTCAGACTTTGATCACCAGAAACATAGGTTCTGTAAAATCTTGATGACCTGATAAAAGTCTCTGGAAATTCCTCTAAAGGAAATGTAGTGTCATGACCTTTGCACCCAGTGAGGTTAGGAAATAGGTTCTCCACATCATCGTGATGAGATGAACAACTGATTAAGTTTCACAACAATCTTCTAAGAGGTTCAAGAGATACGGAGCAGGCAAGAAAATCAGTGACTAATAAGGATGACCTTGACCTAGCAAGCTAGGCTGGAACATGGATTCTGTATGTTTTCTTGAGGAGATGAATACTTGACAACCCTACAAAGGGTTTATGAGTAATGAAGTGGTAACATAAAAATCTATGACCCCTAAGTGTGACTTTGACCTTGAGCCGTGTTCTAAACATCATCTTGATGAGGCAGAGATTTGACCTAAGTTTCATGAAAATCCTTCAACACATTTAGCAGTGATAGAGCAGACATGACATGTTACAGATGGACGGATAGACAAAGACCATTCTTGCATCCTCCTCCTGCTTTGTAATAGGTAATGAAAAGTAACTTGTGAAAGTGTACATGGGTATTTGCATATATTTATTGTTGGCGCCTTCACTTTAAATTGGGAGATGTAACCACCTGAATGAGTGTTAGTTGTTTGAGGATTCAGGGGACAGTTGTAAATACAGAAAACACAGGAGTTCAAGAATTTCAAGTTAACGTCTCTGACTACTTGACTGGAGGTGGTCCAAAAATACTTTTCCATTGCAGCCTGTTTTCGCTTGCTATTAAGAAATAGAATGCAGTTTTATCTGTAAAAACCTACTATACACATTTATAATTTCAGGTTACCCTATAGTTCTTTTTGTTTTCAAATAAAATGATAGATGACTTTTGCCATGTATTGAAAATGATATTTCTGATTTCTTGGAATGAAATGACAAAAATCAATGCATTTTAAGTATTAATGATTTTTTTAATTTTATTAATTAAAGATTACATGTATAATATTACCTCATTTACAAGAAGGTCAAGATTAAGTTGTGTCTGTGGGGTCCACTGCCTCATTATTGCAAATATCTCTGGCACTTTGGTGTTTGGATTTACTAGGATGTCATGGCAACCAGGACAACCAGGGTCAAAGAATGATAACTCTAGCTTCTGACAGTCCTCGCAGACTGGTGGATCCACACAGGGATGTATCATTGGTCGATTTCTCCCAGAGGTAGCTTTGTCTGGTTTGGATTGGTTGAGGGGCCGTAATGGTGGCCTGTCTTCATTACATTCCTCCAATGTCATACTGTAATAGACATGAATGATTGACAATAAATTATTATTTATAGTAAGCACTGAAACCAGATTTCAAGTGGTTTTATACAGTTTGTATCTGTAAAAATTTGACACACTCCAAACCTAACACTTTATTTGATTCACTTCAGTGACTTTTATCATAAAGGGACACAAAACATGATGAAACTACTCTTACATCTCTTGCCCATGATTGGTCTATTGTAAGTTAACTAAATCAATATGTAACAAATGCAATGACATGGAACTAAGACCAGTCAATGACAACAGTTTAAAATATAAAGCCCTAGCTCATAATGGTGATGACAAATAGTGCATCATGCCTTTTATTCATTTATGTGTCCAAAACTTCTACCTTGTTTCAAATAATGAAAAGTTGAAGATCAGGTTATATTCAACTTATTCCCATTTTTGCTATTAAACCACAATAATTGGATGGTATAAATGACTGTGCATTAATTTTACAAGCCATGATTTTGCTGACATGCTGCAACAATGTTTTTCTTTCTAATATCTTGTGTCTTCCTTTATTGCAACTGCTATACAAGAAAAGTATCATTTTCAAACAACTCTTGACTTCCATCAAATCTGAATTAGCAAGAAATGATTCTTTAGATGTACAGTTAACCTTGTTGACTTGAACTTCATTCGCTTGAATACAATCGATCGCTCGAACTCGACCGACAGTTCTGGCAAAATCTCTATAAATCATATTCTTCCACCTCGGAAACCTTCGAACATGTCTGGCAGTCCCATCAGATCTAATTCATTGTGAATTGCATCCTTGTTAGTAGTAAATTGGCATAAATTCGAGTTTTTTTTCACTAAAATGGATACAATATTTAATAAGTGACAGATTTCTTTGAAGGGCATGATGCTAAAAACATAAAGAACAAGAGCTGTCCCTCATAAGTGACGAATGCCCCCCGAAAGAGGTGTCTCACAGTCTGTGTCCTCTCCATGTGCTCAATAATTGTGCCATGTAATTCTAAAATCCTACCATTCATACAGTATTCCATTACCTTTAAACTCTGTGATCTTGACCTTTGAGGTTACTAAGTCATTAAAAACAGAAATATACTAGGCACAAATTCTCTTAAATACGTAAAATATAAAACCGGAGTCAAAATGCATATTATATTTAAGTTTCTACAGTATAAAGACCCGTGACTGGCGGACCTCGATGGCTCAAACTACCAATCCCTCAAACTCAAACTGGCGGTCCCTTCGAGTTCGAGCTAATAAAGTTTGATTGCAGTATGAAATTATTTTATTAGGCCAAAAAATGGTCAACGGTTCCGCTCCATTATTTTTCATAATAAAAAAAAAATTTTTTTTTCAATTTGAGCTTCCGCCCGCATCAATTTTAAAAAGACCGAAAAACAGTTTATGAAGACCGAAAACAACTTATTTTTCAAAAGAGTATATACAACTTACAGTTTAAATGAAGAAATTTGTAAATATTGTATTACAAATCAAGTAGAAAGATCGAAAATTAAATATTGCAGACCAAAAACTTTCTGAAATTAGCACTCCAGATTTTGTAATGGGCAGCACAGGAACCTATCAAAACAAACAAAAAAATTCATTACATACAAATTCCTAAATTTATTTAATACTTAAGTTATAAACCGTACATTATCTTTTGAAACAAAGTTGTTTTCGGTAAAGATAAATCATTTTTCGGTTCTTTTTCGGTCTTTTTGTATTTTATGGTCTTTTCGGTCATTCTATGCACCCAAATTTTTTATGTTAACATAAACCAGGGAAATGTCGGTGGAAGGCGAGTTGCTGTCCAGACAGACAACTCGGAAACATTTAAAGACATTTAGTGTGCTCTCTGTGTAAAAATTGTATTGATAATGGCGCTGAGGCAAAACTTTGGGAAGGAAAAATCAAGAAACAGCAAGTTTTTAGCATTGTGAAATGAACAATTATCTCTAGTCAAAACACTTATGGTCAGAAGAAGTGCAGTAAAAGAGCATATGCCTTGCCTTAACTAAAGAAGTTGTTCTGTGGGGTATTTTGATATGACTAACAAATGGGTTTCATTACAAAGTGTTTGGGCATAAATTGAAATACGCATTAGTCTGATGGTTTATTAAATGATAAAAAATGTCTCTCTTTCAAAAGACTTGTTGTATTGGCTGTACATGTATGTAAGAAAGCAAAATATGGTCTTTTTAAAAGAATAAAACTATTTTCTTGCAAGAAAAACTATTATACCCCTGTAAACTTAGTACTGGTTTATATAGGAGTCACTTTGTGTTCTGCTACTTTTTGGCAGTTTATATTTAAAGGTTCATAATTGGAATTTGGCCATGTAATAGATTTGTTTGAAACTTTAACATCTGATTATTTACACTTATTTAGTTCACTTAGCGCTTAATTCAAGCAAGATTTTCACTGGAGGTATTTTTAAAATTTATTTCCTTATCCTGATTGCCCAACCAAGATAGAGTTATTTTATCATAAGTAAAAATTTGATACACATACTTTGCCTGCAGAAAGATATAAATATAAGACCTATTATATTATATTTGTGAAATATTTGTATTAAATATTATATATTTAGATGGAATTCATTAGAAATTCAAGTTTGAAAAGATATGATTACCTCCCTTTACCTATCTTGGGTGCGCACCCAAGATAGGTTGGAAAGAAAATCAATTCAGAAGCTACACTTAGGTTTAAAACTTGCATTTTGGTTCAGAATGTTAAGATATATATAAATCTATCCAATTCAAATGTAAAAGTAGAAATTATATTGAAATGAAAAAGAAATACTCAACGTTTTAAAACTTTCATATTAAAGGGGAGTAATAACAAAATTTCATAAAAGTTAATAAAATGTAAATTTCTGATAGGGATCTAACTCAATGTAATGGGTCTTTTTGTTCATTAAATTAATCTCTAACAGAATAAACAAAAAAAAAAATTGTCATAAAATGTTGCTTAAAAGTAATTGACCACCTTTAAGGTGTCTGTAGCTCTTTTATAATCTATTTCCAAGTCTTTTTTACCTGTTTTGACAGTGAATATTTGTTTTTGTGAGGGGTTTTTAATTTTTTTTTAAAAAAAGCTCTTCGCCCGCTCCAAAAATGGTTGAATTGGGAAAAAAATATTTTAATTTTTTTTTCGCTCGCTCGCTCCTATTTTTTTAGGATATATTACGATGACCAAGAAATTAAATTGGTGTGGCCTTATTTAAATCTCGATTGAAAATCAATATAACACTGTTACATCACACAAAATGTTAATAATTGAGTCACAGTTAATAAAAACCAACATTCAGAGTACTGTCCCAGTCTGAGCTGCAACTATAAAGTTATAATTTATTTTGATGAAATCTATGTGAAGTACAACTGACATAAAATCAGTTCTAACATAGCTCTTCATGATATGCTATGGATGTCCAGACATTGCCTTTTTTACACTGCAAAGCTCAAATACTGTTATTACAACACTCACCAATAACAGCAGCAGCATGCAATTTTAGTGTTTGGATTTTTTTTTTAAATTAAAAGCTCTTCATATCAAAACATGTGTAGGGCACAGAATACCTATCTAAGCAGTGTGATATTTGATCAAGGAAAACTGTTAATGTTTTGCTTTGGAAAGCTAAGTTAGACCTTTTACCATCAAAACTGACCTTCAAGTTATTAACTAGTATCTATTGGTCCAATCGCAGCAGTATTGACTGCACCTTAACTTGGTTAAATCAATAATTATATGCGCTGCATCTGACCAATTTATTTTTGTAAAGGCATCAAAATGAACAATAACCTATACTTAACCCTCACCTTGCTTGTGGCAAGTGACTCTACCACTGCAATAAGCGTAGATCATGATCACCCTGCAAATCTGTGCAATTTGATCATGATCTGCACAGTTTGCTATTCAGTCAGAAATTTTTTAACTTAACACCCTGCGAAAAGTAAATGGTACAGTCACACTGAGATTGGCTAGTCCATTTCAGAAATTTAAGATGGTATGGGTTAAGCTAAACTTTCCTCAACTTGGTTTATAACCTAGTTTATACCAACTTGCTTAACATAATTATTGCTCTCAAGACACCAACTATGATCAAAACAATCATTTATAACAGCAAGAGCCAGAAAATATTTTTATGACCAGACATTTCTGTCTCTGGACCAGTACTGAGTATATTCAACAATTAACATAGCATGTCAGCACAACAAATGTAACATCAGGTATTAGGATGTGCATTGTATAAATGTTTTGTTAGCTTAAACTGAAATGTGCTTAATGTAGGTAAAAATCAGTTGTCATGAATTTTAATAATTATAATTTTTTATATCCATAGAAACCAAAGTCCACACAAAGGCACACATACCAAACAGGGTGTATGAATAGGAGGTTGGATATGCTCCACTCAATACAATAAATTTTAATGTACATGACCATCCTACCATGGGAGACCATGGGACTCATTTTCTGCGCTACATTATGTTAACAACAGTAGGTTAAACCTAATGGTAATTTTACTAAAAACTTTGTCACCACTTTAAAAATTCTTCTCTCCGGTTTTTGTGTTTACCGGTATTATATTTTGCAGACGAATGTGCTGTGGCAGCGAATTCATCTCGGGATCAGAGGGCCCCATGTTCAATTCCCACCAGTGCTCAAGTAGTGGCAGTGTCCTTTGGCAAGACACAGATACTTCCACATTGCCTCTCTCTCTCTCTTCGTGGTTGACTCCATCTTGAGTGAGTCTTAAGAGCAATAATTATATAAGTTGTAAGAACTTGTTTCACAATTGAGATTAAATAAATCAGTATAAAATTTTAAAAAATGTAACAGAACATCCCAGATTAACTTCAAGCAAATACTTAATCCTAAGAACTGTGATGACTCAGAATTTAACCCAAAAGTATCGACTACTTTTGACTGGGTATTGGTTCTAATTATCAGTTAAAAATATATCACTGAAAACGACCAGTCATGTTGTTTCATTGAAGACCAGTCTTGCAGTCTTTTGTATCAATTTTTATTATAATGTTAGCCAGTGTTAGGGTAGAAGTTATCCTGTAAAAAGAAATCCACAAGTGAAAACCATAAACTCAGTGTATTAGTACAGGTTACTCAAACGTTACTCCCTCATCCAGAAAAAAGCATAAGCCACGCACGTCATGTACCGGCATTTCCAGCAAACATTGTGAGGCGCTGTCCTTGGAGAGTTAGCTCCCTTGTCGATACAGGGAGACCGGCGTAAGTTCCTGCTTAATTCCTTCATCTAACAGGAATTGTCAAAATAATACAAAAATCAGTTCAAAATTATCACAGCAAAAAGTGTACTATAATTTTTATGTGCTAAATGTACATGAAAACTAACTAACTGCTTCAAAGTAACATTCTAAAACCCATCACCATAAACTAAAAGTTACAACTTAGGCAAAGGTAAAACTGTCATAACACTCTCCTTTTTCCTAACATAGTTTCAACTTTTTTTCTTTTTATATTTCAAACTAAACTTTCAATTTATGTATCCTTGCTTTCCATTATTTCAACTTCTTTAAACTTGCACAACTGTGTTTGTAACTTGTCAATATATCACAGGTTACTGCAACAAACTTGTTTATAATTAAAATAAGCCGGCAATCTAAATAATCAAATTCGTATGAACAAATCCACATGAACAAAGTAACGAAAGAAACCAAAGTTGAAAAGTCAAGCTTTAATCCTTTTTCGAAGACAAAATGAATCACAGAAATAAACTTTAATAACACTCTGGATTAATGTATGTTTATAGAGCATTTCAATTGTTTATTATTATATTATTCATTCAAATGCCAAATGATAAACTCAATCAATGATTTTTATAGATTAAAGAAAAGGTTACCTATGTTAAAGTTGAATCACGTATAAGATTTCGTCTCTGTTAATTGTGTGCCAATAATTACAAATTGTTGATAAACATTCTTTATCTGATCTTTAGTATTATCAACCTTGTTCTTGCTTTGTAGAATAAAACAAGACACTTCCATTTTAAAAATCAATAATATAACCAATATTTTTCACAAATCACAAACAAATCCTGATGATTGAATGCAATATGTTCTCTATTGAGTTCACAAGCCTTTTCTTTTATTTGCCATGGTGACCTAGTTATAGACCCCAAGTGACCCAGATTCAAAATATCAAGACAAACATTCCGACCACTTTTCATGCAAATTGGGTATCAAATGTGGCCTCTAGAGTGCTACCAGGTTTTTTTTTTTTGATTTGACCTTGTGACCTAGTTTTTGACCCCATGTGACCGACTTATATACCTGGCCTAGTGGTCATCGATACAATCATTCTGACCAATTTTCATGATGATAAGGGGTCAAATGTGGCCCCTAGAGTGTTAACTAGGTTTTCCTTTGATCAGCCACAGTGAGCCAGTTTTTTATCTGAAATAACCCATTTGATTTCATTCTGGCAAACTCTCATGAAAATCCAGTAAAAATGATACCTCTATGGCATACAGAAGGTTTTTCTATGATTTGACCTCTTGACCTAGTTATTAATCTGAGATGACCAAATTTCGAAATTGACATATATTTCACCAAGATAGTTCCATGAAGATCCAATGGAAAATGCTGCCTCTATTGCATACATAAGGTTTTTCTATGATTTGACCTGGTGACATAGTTTTTAACCTGCAATGACCCATATTCTAACTTGACCTAGATTATATCACGATGGTGACACTCATTCTGACAAAGTTTCAAGAAGATCCAATGAAAAATTTAGCTTCTATTGCATGCACAAGGTTTTCCTATGGTTTGACTTAGTGACCTAGTTTTTGACCGGAGATGACCTATGTTCAAACAATATCATCAAGACACTCATTCTGACCAAGTTTCATGAAGATCCAGTGAAAAATGATTATGAAAATTGCATACACAAGGTTAAGTGTGGATGGATGACAGATGGCAGACGACAGATAGACAACAGACATCAAGCGATCACAATAGCTCAAAAACTAGAGCTATCACTAAATGTGATTAATACCCCCAAAAGACTGCTTTATAAACTGAGAAAGTTCGTAGTAACAGAATACCTTGCAAACAAACTAAAAAGAGATATTGTTCTTGGCAATAACTCAAGATAGAGTTATGGTTCTTGTACACTGCACTTCCTCTCATTGTGCTTGACCATTGTATGAAGTTGTATTGAATTCCAACCAATAGTTTTGAATAATGCTCCGGACAAGTAAAAGTAACAAAGGGCAATAACTCTGAAATGAGTCAAGAGAGTTATGGTTCTTGTACACTGCACTTCCTCTCATTGTGCTTCATCATTGTATGAAATTGTATTGAATTCCAACCAGTAGTTTTCAAGTTATGCTCCGGACAAGGAAAACTAACAAAGGGCAATAACTCTATAATTAGTCAAGATGGAGTTATGGTTCTTGTGCCTGCACTTCCTCTCAATGTGCTTGACCATTGTATGAAGTTGTATTGAATTCCAACCAGTAGTTTTCAAGTAATGCCCGGACAAGGAAAACTAACAAAGGGCAATAACTCTGTAATTAGTCAAGATGGAGTTATAGTTCTTGTGCACTGCACTTCCTCTCAATGTGCTTGATCATTGTATGAAGTTGTATTGAATTCCAACAAGTAGTTTTCAAGTTATGCTCCGGACAAGGAAAAGCAACAAAGGGCAATAACTCTGTAATTAGTCAAGATGGAGTTATGGTTCTTCTGCACTGCACTTCCTCTCAATGTGCTTGACCATTGTATGAAGTTGTATTGAATTCCAACCAGTAGTTTTCAAGTTATGCTCCGGACAAGGAAAAGTAACAAAGGGCAATAACTCTGTCATTAGTCAAGATGGAGTTATAGTTCTTGTGCACTGCACTTCCTCTCAATGTGCTGACCATTGTATGAAGTTGTATTGAATTCCAACCAGTAGTTTTCAAGTTAGCTCCGGACAAGGAAAACTAACAAAGGGCAATAACTCTGTAATTAGTCAAGATGGAGTTATAGTTCTTGTGCACTGCACTTCCTCTCAATGTGCTGATCATTGTATGAAGTTGTATTGAATTCCAACAAGTAGTTTTCAAGTTATGCTCGGACAAGGAAAATGCAACAGACCGCCCGACCGACCGACCGACCGACCGACCAACCGACCGACCGACCAACCACCGGGTGACTCCTATATACCCCCCTAAACTTCGTTTTGGGGGTATAATAAAGGCTAAGTACCAAATGATATGTCTTACACTGAGTTTATTCCTATTCTCCAAATCATATTTTTAATGCTGTCTTACTTGTAGTTGGAGTCATTTACTGTAACCCTAACCCCCAAAAAATCTTCCTTCATACCATACAGCTACATGTACCTCTTTATTTGACTAAATCTTTCCCATGTCGAAATATTTTCCTGTTGGTTTTTTTTCTAAATGCAAAGCTGAAGCTCCTTCCCCCTTTAGCTGAAATCATGTCCTGCTAGCTGATTTCAAAAATAAATTTCAAGTGGCAATTTTTTAAATGAATGTTATCAGTTGTGATCTCTTAAACCTTAAAGACAGACTAGCAATAGAGTAGACCAGTGTAGATCATGATCACACTATACATGCAAGGTCAGCACTACAATGTAAATATAGCTGCAAAGGCAGAACTACCTATCTCCAGTATGGTAACAGACACTACAGTCTCTAATAATGTATCACTTTGTGCATGCTTCTATTAACATTTACATTTTTCATATCAAAGAGCATTTTAATATTTTCAAAATATAAAACCATTTACCTATTCTCTTAGTTCTACTCTAGCGGATCCCTTCTGAGTAAACTCTCAACACTATCATAAACTTTGTAATAAAAAAATTAGATTTAAGATTTATTTAACATATAAGTAGGCGTAGCAGCACTTTCACATGATTTATACAATACAAACCAGTACAATTACATCATGCATGCTTTTTAAGTCCCAGAAGCAATATCATGAACAGATGTAAAACAATCCTGTATGTTTCTGTAAGTATATGTATATTTATAACAACAATGTAATATACAACCTTATAATACAAAATGTACTGCTATCCAGTGATGTCAGTTACCTTGAGAAGTGCAACTGCTTCATTAAACAAACAAAGAGAACACTCACTGCCACTGGTTAATGATACAACAGCTGTAAGAGACTAGAGGGTTGTCTTCACAAAAGACGTGGGTTCAATTATTTCAATTATTTCACAGGACATAATTCAGTTTTGAACATGTGCAAGACAAACATCCCAAAAACACTTTGACCTTTGGAAGTCCAGTCCTGATTTGGATGAGCAGTTGGCTGAATGGATTAAGATTAGCAGTGTTGGCATGACAATAAACCAGGTGCATACCTGTATTTCCATCTATTCTTGTGGCAGTTAACAATGTGAATGCAGGACGTGTTTCCAATTAAGGCCAAAATTCTATGAAACTCAAATAATTTAACACTTGGGATAAATTAAAGAGTTACCTACCATAATAATTTTTTGTTTATCCCAAGTTATATTTATTTAACACTTAACATAAGGTCCTAAATAATTTTGAGAAGTAATTACAGCTAATGTCACGTTTAACTTCCTTTTTTCATATGAATAACATCAGAAAACACGTTACAATGTACTAGTAAATCAATATTGTGTATCCTCTACAATTTCATACGTAAATATTGCTATACAAGTACCAAGATCAAAGTTTCATTTCCTTATTACAATCTTAGTATGCATCAAATGTTTATAAACACTTGTAAGATAGAGAGACCTCCGGTGCACACTTCCTCTACTTATTACAAATAATAAGTGGTTTTCTACATCAATACTACTGGGCATGAGTAAATAACAGAGTCCTATGATAGCAGATAAAACCACAGCTCACTGTATTGTGTAATACATGTATAACATTGTACTTAAATTAGCAAAAGTAATTGAATCATAAATTCTCAAGCTACTGGAAGTTCAAAGGTAATGATGTGTCTTAAAGTTTGGGTGATTGGATACGGTACTTGACGCAAATTTTGACATTGATGGAAAAAATTTATTTTCAACTCCTCTTTAGTTTATACTAATTTATTTTAGCTCCATTGTGAAGAAAGCTTGCAGTTTATCGAGTCACTTTCGAGTACGCTTCCTGGAAAAACCAGTACTGATGTCATATGAGGTGGTACGGTCATGACCCCAGTGGGACTCGAACCGGCAACCTCCAGGATGAGCGGCCGACACCTTAATCTCTACACCATTGCTCCTCTCTGACTTAATTCCAGCTTATCAGTAAATAAGACGCAGTCTGGACTAAGTGGACATACTTTTATTTTATTACAAATTATTTACTGCATTGGGCCAATGGCAAATAATTCTGCCCATAATTATGCAAGACTCACAAATGTATATAAGGTAGATAGATAGATAGAAAGATAGATAGATATTCTTTATTTCCTCCAATAGAAGAGCATAATATATGGAAACATTTCTTTAAATGAAAGTCTGACCACTGCTTTCAGCAAGTATCTTTATGTGTTATACCAGAAAACAAGCAAGGGGCTAATGACATTTATACTTTGCTTGTTCTTTGTAAAGCCAGGTCAGGAATTTTCCATTTCTTTGGACTTTTTGCTTAGGAAACAATAACATACTAATCAAATATTAATTTCTTTTTCTGTATTTCACTTCGTCAAAAAAAAAGTCATAACTCTGGTATTCAAGAAGCATTTTGAGTGAACCTTGCAAGGCACATATCCTAGTACTTAACATTTGTATCAGGTTTATTGAAATATCTGAAAATATGTCACAGATCTTACTTATTTCAGTTTCTATTTACTTTATACAAGGATAGCAGAATAACCAAAGTGGGGCCCCCATTTTTTAAGTGATCACTTTTCATGACAAAATATTGGTAGGGAATCACTAAGTGATTAAAATTTAATTCTAACCACAACTCTCAGAGAAAACAGGAATTTTAAAGTTTCTACAATTTGTAGGAAAAACAAGTTCAAAGGACCAGGGATCAGGACATTTTGAAATCTCAATCGGTCCGGACAAGCCGAGGGTACATCGTCAACCCCGCCCCCCCTAATTAATGTTGGAACAGTTTGGTCATTTCAAAGTGTAGGTAATGATTAGCGGCCTAAAGTATAGAGTCAATCGGAGCTGCAAACACATTAAAGACTGCCACGGGTTATTAACATGACACGTTTATTTGGGTATTGGATAGGTGCTAATAACATAGATGTAATTACACAAGCAGCTTCTTTTGTCATATTTTAGCGATTTTATGGGTTTTTAAAAAAAAAATCTAGGACCAATTTTTAAGCAACTTTTGGTGATGTGAATTGGTCCAGCAAGTTGAAAATTGATCCAGCCCCAGCAAATTTTTTGGTTTTCCTGATCCCTGCAATGACTATAAATCTAGTGTTGCTATTAGATTCCTATTATTTGCAAACCCACATCATGCACATTGTCAGACTAAAATATGCAAATATCCAGAGTATGCATATATCCGAAAATCGCTATTTGGCAGTTTGGACACGTTTCGAATCACCAAACAGTGTATCATAATAATATAAAGAAATAAATTAACAAATTTGGAAAACCATTTGAACCTGTACATAATTTCATTGCTTTGCAAATCTGTTAGCATTATACAGGCAAAGCCCGACCATAGGTAAACATATGTACCAGTATTTAATTGAATACTGAAAGCAATAAAATAACTGATTTGACATATACACATGTGAAATTGGAAAGTGTCGACTCCCTGAGCTGACAAAACGGTAACATACTTATAACGGAGTTATAACGCTTCACTGTCTATACAACTTCCGCGGACCTTCTTTGTTTAAACAATTATTACGGTTATCTATTTTATAATATATATATCCCTTCTGAATAGATCTTACAACCAATGAAAATTATTTCTTACAAATAATCCATCACATAAAATGACGTAGATCTACCATGTTATATCATGTGCTGGGATTGTCTAAAATCCGTAACTAGCAACAATAGGATCTCGGTACAAGAGCTATAGAGGAATAAAATGGATACCAATAATGTCATGTGTGTAACAAATTTCGAACAATAATGGAGTTTTTTCATAGTTGAAACATAAGTATGTTATGTAGAAAGAAAACGAGCTGTCCCTCACAAATGCCCCCGAAAGAGGTGTCTCACTGTCTTTGTCCTCTCCATGTGCTCAATAATTCTGATATGTAATTCTAAAATCCATGTGACACATCGGCTTGATGTGCTTGACATTTGTGCCAAGTTGTCATTTTTAAGTTTTTAAATCAATCAATGCATGACAAAGTTATAGTCCGGACAATAATGTGTGCATATATACAGGATTCCATTACCTTCAAGCTTTAAGTGTGACCTTGACCTTTGAGGTAGGGACATGTGGTTCTTGCATGTGACATGTCGTCTTGATGTGCTTGACATTTGTGCCAAGTTATTTTAAAATCCTTCAATGCATGATAAAGTTATAGTCCGGACAGGAATGTGTGCATATATACAGGATTCCATTACCTTCAAACTCTAAGCGTGACCTTGACCTTTGAGGTAGGGACGTGGTTCTTCCACGTGACATGTCGTCTTGATGTGCTAGACATTTGTGTCAAGTTATTTTAAAATCCTTCAATGCATGATAAAGTTACAGTCCGGACACGAATGTGTGCATTTATAGAGGATTTCATTACCTTCAAACTCTAAGTATGACCTTGACCTTTGAGGTAGGGACGTGGGTCTAGCATGCGACACGTTGTCTTGATGTGCTTGACATTTGTGCCAAGTTATTTTAAAATCCTTCAATGCACGATAAAGTGATAGTCCGAACACGAATGTGTGCATATATAGAGGATTCCATTACCTTCAAACTCTAAGTGTGACCTTGACCTTTGAGGTAGGGATGTGGGTCTTGCACGCGACATGTCGTCTTGATGTGCTTAACATTTGTGCCAAGTTATTTTAAAATCCTTCAATGCATGACACAGTTACAGTCTGGACACGAATTTGTAAGTGGGGACGGACAGACGGACGGACAGACGGTGTGATTTTAATATGCCACCCTTCGGGGGCACAAAAGCACACACTTAGACATTATGTGTTGCATACCAAGACAGGTAACTCGTACAAGAACATCACACTCAAATTTTGAAGTTATCTCCCATACACCAACGAGTTGTTTAGTAATGCTTTCGTCCAATATAGGTATTGCCTATTTTCATATTAAATTTTCAATTATTTCAACCTGTTAAAGAGCGAAGGTAGAATTCTCTGCGATGCATGAGCATTACACAGCATGTGACAAACGCTTGACGTTCCTTGCTATGGAACACTCACGTTGTGATAATGATTGATTGTATTGTTTTTGGTTTTTATTTACTTCATCATTTTATATATCAAATAGATATATTTTACAATGTCAAATAAAAAAAGAAGTCAGGATACATGAACATTTCAGGCCACAAAATTTAGATCTAGATCAATGGGACACAAAAATTAAATGGATAGCTTTTTATGTGCAGCGTTTAAAAAATAGAAAGATTAGAATGTAATCAGTTTACTCTGGGTCACCAAGCAATTCTCAAGTCGCTAATTTTGTTATGCACTACTCATTGCCTTGACAACATAAACAGCTGAATGGGTATTATAATCGTCGGTGTCTTTGATGGTGTTTGACAGTAGACTGGGAGACTGTTTTCAGACAATGGGCTATGTAATTAAGCAGAACTGATAACAAATTTGATAACACACTTTTTTTCGTCAAAATACAGCTCTAAAAATTCCATGCAGGTTATACACCGTATTAGAAAGTAATAACATTTAAACCTTTAACAAAGAATCATTGAAATTTACTTGGAACGTAACTTTTTCCCACTGGTCAAACACCCGTACAATGGCTTTATAATTTCAAAGGGACGCAACTTTTCGAGACTTGCTGTCAATAAACGTTGTACTTTAGACCGGGTGTTACGCTAATTGTGTGAAAAGAGAAATAAGTAATTATGAGATTCAAGATTGCATTAGAAATAATTTAATTTTACCCATGGCAAACAATTTTTTGGCCACAATTATATACAGACCAGTACGCAGGGGGAGGGTCCGGGACCAAGACAGTCTCGGCGCAAACATCTTTTCTCTGATTTCAGTCATTATTTACTATTGATAATTTGACGTCTGAGGTAATTCATTGTTCCGACTATACGGCTGTGAGAAACTTGTTTTGCTTGTTAGATGTGCTTTTGGTCCACCTGCCGAGACTTGAGTATGTTGATTAAATGACTGCACAGTACCGCGCCGATGATTGGTGATTATGCAAGCATCAAATATTTTGACAGCTTGATACGTCTTCAGGCAATGATAAACTAAAATCAACTTTTAATCCATATCAATTACGTAACATAACGTGGTCACCAATTAGGCTGTATATTGCTCTTTCCGGGCATCCAATTATACGATTAGCGGACGGATAATACTGATGATATAGGTATTTTATGTTTATGAAAAAAAGATATTCGCCAGGGAAGACTTTTTTTCGCCACTTATGATTTTCAGCGGAAACCCTGAAAAAGGGGCATGACTGAAACAAAATTCGGCAGCATCCCAATCATTTTGTCATAAGCAATGCAATTAGAAAGTTTGAAGAAATCTTAAGAAATGGCAAAGTTATAGCCAACGTCAAGTTTTCTTGACAAAACCTATGTACAAAAAGGGGCATAACTCTGTCAAATATGACCATGGCCTACAAAATTTGGAATAAGTACAAAATTGGGCACAACTCTGTCAAATATGACAGCAATAACCAACGTTAAGTTTTGTTGACAGACAGACGGACAAAGTGATCCCTATGTATCACCTTTTCTCCGAAAGGGCACCTCAAAAAGGGGCATAACTCTGTCAAATATTACCTTGACCTACAACATTTGGGGGCATCACGACCCTTTTGTCATAAGCAATATAATTTTTAAATTTGATGAAGAATCTTAAGAAATGGCAAAGTCATAGCCAATGATAAGTTTTCGTGACAAAAACTAAGTACAAAATTGGGCACAACTCTGTCAAATATGACCTTGACCTTCAAAATCTGACAGCATCACTATCTTTTTGTCATAAGCAATACAATTTCAAAGTTTGATGAAAAAATCTTAAGAAATGGCAGTTATAGCAAATGTTAAGTTTTTTTGACGGACAGACCGACAGACAAAGCTATCCCTATGTCATGTATGTATCGCCTTTTCTCCGAAATGTTACAAAATGTAATTTAACATGAAGAGAGAATGACTCATGAGCCAATTCAAGTTGTCAGTTTGTTACCATCTCAATAGAACTACTGTTATTTTGGTGATATTTGATGATTTTAAGCTGAACTGTAACTTGTCTTTTAAAAGTATTGCAATATGTGAATTCATAATTATTGCAATATATCATTGCCTAGAAAAATATTGCAATAACCAGTATATTGCAATACATATACATGTATATAGCCCACCCCTAATTAATACTGATGCTTCCTGTCAATTTTTATCAAAATCCAATATATTATTCAACAATACTTTAAGTATTGTAATCATCATTACCATGGCACAATTTTCCTTAGAATACCTGTTCAAATACCGATACTTTCTGTTCAATTTTGTGTGCTTCCACTTCCACAATTTCAGAGTCATAGACAATAAAAATAGAAAGAAAATCATTTTTATGAAAAATTGTCAAAGACTGAAAAATGAGAACCATGATGTCTAAATATTTTGCCCAAAGATGTCATGATGTGCAGGTCTACTTTAGAAAGCATTTAGTCCAAATAATTGTACTCCACGGATGAATATTGTTCATTTTTTTACTAGACAGTATCCAGCCTCTGAAAAGCCCAGATATCTATAAAATGTCAGTAAGTAAACTGGGTCTACATTTGGAGTCGAATTATTGAGACTTACTACGGCATGAGAAAGCATTATCTAACTCGACTGCTTGAGTGTGCATACAATAAAATGACATTTGTAGTATGAATCTTATCTATCTACATTTTAAGAATACAAAAAGTTCTTAAAACACTATCAATAATTCCAAGCAAATGTTAAAAGGTTTTTAAGATAAGTAATCGTGTATCCGAAATCTCTACTATCCAGAGTTTATGATACAACAGCAATTGTTAGTTCACACAATATGTACCTCGATAATGATGTTAATGTATCCAGGATAGCAGTATTAGATTAGAAGCCTTCACAATATAATGTTATTTTGTTACGACTGTCATGCATTCGATGAATAATTACGATTTCTGACGCACAACAAAGAAATTCATTTTTTGTGCTCGTTTTTTGTACGAGGTGTGAGTATGACAATGGTTTATCTCGGGCGCAATACCACCACTATTCTCATGAAGACAAATATACATAATCAGCTAATATGAAAATAGGCAAAACCTTATATCGGGCGAAAGCATAACAGTAATTTATTTTTAAAAATGGTACGAATTTTCAGGGCCCAGGGGTCGCAAAAACTTTTGAAGTTACAAATATTATTGATATCGAATACCCATTGAATCATGAATTAAGGTGTTGACTGCTAAAAGAAATGCTACTTTTTATGGCGTAACAAGAAAGGGTATCAAATCTTAGGAATGTGTACATAAATAGAATCTCTTTAAGGTGTTGACTTCGTTCTTCCGCCCGTATAATATGAAAATAGGCAAAACCTATATCGGGCGAAATTTATTTTTAAAAATGGTACGAATTTTCAGGGCCCAGTGGTCGCAAAAACGTTTGAAGTTACGAAAATTATTGATATCGAATATCCATTGAATCATGAATCAATGTGTTGACCCCCCCCCCCCCGGGCGTGCTAAAAAGAAAGTGCTACTTTTATGGCGTAACAAGAATTTTGGGTTAAAAATTTAAAAAAACTGCAATGAATGTTCAGATAGCAGGGTATCATGGGAACCTTAGGAATGTGTACATAAATAGAAGTCTCTTTACATGGTTCCAAAGTACAAACTTGCATTAAACGGAATTATGTTGAATTTTTTGAAAACAAAAATGGCAATCTCCTTTGCAGAGTTACCGTTCCTTGCACTCACTATTAATGTAATGATAGCCGATAGTGTAGAGAGTGCAAAAATGGCTGACATGTAATGACGTCACAGGTGCGGACAATTTGAAATCTTCCATGGGTAATCACAAATCACATAATAAATTGCTTTCAGTATTCAAGTAATTAGTATACTCGTACATTACGTTTACGGGGGGGGGGGCTATGTCAGGGCTTGATCCGACGGCAACATTAACCCGCACCCGGACCGGTCAGGTTCGGAGACGCCCTTGGGGTTTGAATAATAATTTGGTTGCTGTTCTTCAAAACAGGCCGCGTACGGGACAATAATCAGAACCAGTTTTGTTTTGTTTTGCATATCTCAACTTATTGAGAGAAAAACCAGGGCCTGCTTATCCCTGCAGACCACGTGGATGCAATGTGTATGACTGTAAGATTCTGCTCTCGAATGCGATACCTGTTCAGATGCCAAAATGTTGAATTACTTATAGTGTCCAACTACTTATAGAGTGACCTGGTTGCATGTGATGTGTTGTTCTCGTTGGTTTGCTCAATCTTTAATGCGTTAAATTATTCCTTACATACCACACTTCTTGTCATTCATATTATCTGTTCATCATCTTAGCTACTTATCTCTATCTTGTCATACTGCCTCACACCTCTCACGAGTATTATGGGCAGGGTGCACGCCGGGTGTTAATAAAAAGATAAATTGAGAGTCAACTGCAAGATAGTTCTTAGGTAAATCAAGATTGCTCCAGCCGAGGATGTTCTGCAGGTCTGTCACACTGGTATCTTTAGGGTAATCATTTTTACCCATCTGTTTGTGCGTCGCTGGACCATCTCCAGCTTGTGAATATTAACCTGGATGTGTGGCGAGATTGCTCAAATACTACACTTTCTTTTAGAAATCCTTGAGTACCAGAATATATGGTTTATCACTACAGTGTAAATAAAGGTCCGTGACATCTGCAAATGTAACACCTCTTTTCACGAAAGGAAACAAAGAAGATCCAGCAAATTACAGACCCATATCTTTAATTTGTATTCTTTGCAAAGTTTTAGAACACATTGTTGCATCAAATATAACAACCCATTTCATATTGTATATGACTTGCAGCATGGATTCAGAGATCGTCGTTCTTGTGAGACGCAACTTGTGCAGTAAGTTGATGGCCTGACAAGACATACGGTTAAAGGGCATCAGACCGACTTAATACTTTCAGATGTTAGTAATTTTAGATAGACAGACGGACGGACGGGGCGGTGGCGGCAGGCAGGCATACATGTTTGTGGCATAACCTGTGTGAAATTTGCATAGATATATTGCAAACCTTTTTAGCATATCATGCAAAAAGGGAAGCTTTGAAAAGCGTTGGTATACAATAAAAAAAGGAAAATCTGCAATAAACACCTTTCATGAACGAGTCGTCATGACGCCAGAATCGACATCAATTCGATGTTCTAGTAAATGTCAGCATAAAATTTAGCCCGTTGCATTTTTATCTCTTTTTTGTGTGGCATAACCTGTGTGAAATTAGCACATCATGCAAAAAGGGGAGCTTTGAAAAGCGTTGGTATATTTTAAATTGTTTCATGACTTGTCAGTTATACAAAAAAAAGAAATTGGAAAATCTGCAATAAACACCTTTTCATGAACGAGCCGCCTAGTCTGGAGTTCCTTCTCCTTATTACTACGTACAGTTATAGGAAGTCGGGAACCAGACTACGAGCCGCCATGACGCCAGAATCGACGTCAATTTGCTGTTCTAGTAAATCTCCGCATAAAATATAGCCAGTTGCATTTTTATCTCTTTTTTTGTGACATTTAGTCATTTTAGAATCTAAATAATACCAATTAAGTTTGTGGTTCAGCTGCTAAGTTATAAACCAATTAGGCCTACGGAATTCGTGAATTATGTCGTTGCGCATCGGATCTCAAAATCATTGTTTATTAGACGATGAACAGCGTTAAACCGGATATCATTTCTAAAGTAAAAACAATTACCGATAAGCATGAAGTATTACATACATTTCTGATACTAATTAAAGCTGTCCGTCGAGTCTCGGTGTATCACTTTAACTTTGAGCGGTCTCAGTTTCTCCGACATATGCAAAATGAGCACATTGAATGCGTTTTTTTCTTTTTTTGGATGGCTGCATTTGAACAACTCTTGTCCGGCACACATTTATTCAGGGGGTGGAACGTAGCCGCGTTTCTTCAGAACCTAAATGGCGGACAGTGCTTTCTGAAAGTGAAAATAGAGCCACATTTTGACGTATAAGTAGACTTGTAGCATACTTTCAAATCTTTGAGTACTTTCATCAGATGAAGAAATATATAATCTTCAATCGGCTTTACGTTTTAGCTTCATAGGTGCCATACTTAGCCTGTTTGCTTGTACATTGTTTGCAACGATAAAGTTTACAAATGTGGTACAGGTTCGTCGCTTAAACGTCTGAAGAAACGGAGCTACGTTCCACCCCCTGTAATTGTAAAATCAAAATACTGAATGTAAATTAGATGTTACTGTGGGGATGTACCATTCAGAGCGGTTACGCTTCAATCACTCAGGTTCTATTTTCAATATTTGGTTTCGATCAATCTGTTTTCATGGTATCGGTTGTGAACCCGAAGTTTTTCAGAACAGTATAGTCATGGAAAAGGATTTCATTGGACATAATACATGAAATATGGTTCAATAGAATTCCATGTTTGGACCTAAATTTCTGGTGAATAAAGACTTAATCATAATAATATGTACTATCTTTTGTCTCAAAGTTGAACATTTTCTAAATTATTCCTTAAAATTGTGTATATAAGAACACTTTAGGGTGAACATATTTTTTCAGCAAAAGCGATGTCATCCCTTCGCGCCTTCGCCCACTGCCACCTCGTTCTCGTGCTAGTGTTCTTGTTCAGTTGCTTTAGTATACCAGTATAAATATTTGCCATAGAATTTTCTTTACACTTATAACTTTGCCATGTTTTGATGTAAATACTGGCCTCTTTTTCTCGCAATTGTCTGTTTTCCACAGACTGATCTTCTATAGATCAGAAACTAAACAGTCTTTCCATAGACATACACGTTAGATGTTTTGTTCTATAGACTGACAATGATACGTGTCGGATAACACATCAGCTGCGTTTTCGAGCTGATTGCCGCATATGAATGTTTCCAAATTGTAAGGCCAGCACCTCTGCTCCCTTGTTTATTTATACTAATTTACTTATTCTCGAGTGCGAAACAAGTTCTTACAACTTATATTAATCGCTCTCGAGACTCATTCCATATGAAATCAACCTCGAAGAGCGAAAGGCAATGTGGAATTATTTGTATCTTGCCTAAGGACAATACCGACATGGATATAGTAGGGATCGAACCCAAGACCCTTCAATCCTGAGGCGAACGCGCTACCACTGCGCCTCCACAACTTTACTGCAGGGATGCTCCCTTGTTTAACAAGCAAATTCTGTGAACTGGTGTCCCTCGCCAAACGTGTTAAGGAGACTAAATTGTATATAAAAGAACAGCCTCAACCCATTAACGCCCCAGTTTTAGAAAGGGTTAATCTTTTTTATTTGTTTTAAAATCAAAATCTGACTTCCTGGTTAGACTATAGCACCTATGTTCTGTCTCCTCTCATAGATAAATCATTTGCTGCTCAACTCCCCCAACACGAGCACATGTGTTCTTAGTATAGACTTTTCCCCCCATATTCTGGAATATTTGCAAACTATATAACACCTTTGCTTCTTTTCAACTCTATTAGCTTCAATCCTGTTTTCTCAAAATAAACTAGAGCACATCTGCTCTTTATTCTCAATAAACTAGCCCCCTTTGTTTCTCGAATGTACATTTTTTTGGCCAAAAAGACTAAAAAGACAAAATAGTTCTGGAAATCTATGATTTTATTGCAATCAATTAGTTCGTTACAAATACTAAAAAGGAGAAGAAATCTTTACTAAGCATTACAAAAGTATGCAGTTAAGTTCTGCTACTAAGACCACCTGATGCTTAGACCACTCGGTATTATGACCACCGTCGATATTTAGAAAACAAATCTATCTCAAAGTCTCGACAGTTAGACCAGTTCCATAATAAGAGCACTTTATACGGGTCTGAAGGGTGGTCTTGTTGCAGGAACTCTACTGTACAAACGGCAATTTTACAATCTAACACAAATTATATAAAGAAAATGATATATTCAATGTTAGGTGACTAACTTATACTGTATTTGGGAAAACACATCAGACATACCGATGAAATTTAAATTAAATTTTCTGCAATACCGAAAACTTTCATTTCATTTTAATGTAGGGAAGTAAACAAAATAAACAATTTCGATTTGGCGAAGAGCGAGCTTGATAACGTTGATGTGGTATTTATAACGACTGAATTATCTCTAAAATGGATATTTTATGATAGTTTATTACAGTGATGGATATAATGCAATACCCTGTACAAAAATAAAATGATTAAACAATTTATTAAACGATTCCTGAGACAAACATTTTGTGCAACGGTTAAACTATTAACAAAGTACATGTACATGTAAACGGACTTTACGTACGCAACAGGAAACTGTTTTCCAGATCTTAGTATGCTATAAAACCATGTCACTCATTATTTTCGACATTTTCTATGATTACACAAGACTATAGTCGAGACAGATGGGTGCTCCCCGAAGTAACACTAAACAGTAAAGACAGGGATGCATCTAGAGCACTGAATTTCCTTGTCTTCATTTAACAGAAAAGGAGAGGTTCTGCATGATTTCAGCCAGTAATGCGGACAAAAACGGTGCTAATAATTATATACTATACATGTAGCAAAATCAAAGATAATTATCAAAGCTTGCTGATAATACATATGTGTCCTCCTGATACAAGTATGAATCTTGTTGTATTCAATCCAGTAGTTGCTGGACGAAAATGTTGGACACACGGACGCACGAACGAAAAGGACAAAACGGCGACTTTGATATCATGCTTACCGTTCAGGCAGCATACGAAGTCTACACATGTACGACGGAGATTAATATATGCACTAAAGACGAATGAGTCATTGTTCCTTAAATGAGCCATGCTGTACAAAAACAACATCTTTATCTTTGCGTTGCTGTACATACAATGGCAGTGCTCACGAACACACATTCATCGTGCCTGTTAGACAATACGGACCATTTTAGATTCCTAATGACTGTACAGCTATGGGTTGATTTTCAAACAGTATGATTCATTTAAATTACAATATGATTCTATAATAATTACTGAATAAGACAAACTTCGCATCACTATAATTATCTTTATCTAGTAGTGACGGAAGTGGAACAACGAGAAGATCATAACAAAGAGTACACAGAACTTGTGTATCCAGTGTCCGAGGAAGTAGGACAGAGATCTGTGATTATGGACCACGTGTGGAGCTTCAAGACTGAAGAATATGAGACCCAGCCAGAAAGCCAAGATGCCGGCGTCTTCCCAACCATTGATGGTGAAGTATTGGCTGTAAAAGAAAGACATTTTAGATGAAATTCACATTCGATTCTATGTAGCCTAGCAACAACAAAAACAACCTCACTGTACCCAAGGCGCTAATTCCTTATTCATATCAAGATTTTTTGGAACCGTGGCAACATTTAGATCATGATACTGGTACCACATAAATTCTGAGAATTCCTTGCTGAAACTCAAAGGCAGATTTGAGCATGTTTTTTTTAATTCAGCGATTGTGGGTACCGCGCTGTTTTGAACGTGGAATCAGTCTGTATTTTTTTCACGAAGGACAACAGAAAAGACAGTAAGCTCATTACCTTTTCTTTATAGTTCAGTAATCGACTCAATTACATCCATAACGATTTAACCTCCATAAAAAAGGCGAGACCAGTTTGAAAATGGAAACTGACCCTTTATCAAGGCTTTGTGAAAAGCAGTGTGGGTTAAGTATTATATACAGGCGCCCTTATTCCGAAACTATAGTATACGTCATTTACGTAAATCGAGTATATTAAAGTAAATTTATAGAGTAAAAATGTATACTAAAATATATTTACTCCATGATCCATTTCAGCACAACAACCAGAATGGCGTCGCATACGATAGCAGAAAGCAGATAACGTTCCCCAATACTCCTGCCCCAGGAAGAATGGTGATTATAGAACAGGAAGCTGACAAGTTCCCCAAGTACCGCAGCTATCACCATGGCAACGTTGAATGATATGTGGAAGTCAACCATTTTGTAATGTGTTTCTTTCAAAGGCTCGTGTAAAAGCTATGTTAGAGACTGGAAATGATCTGAAAAGAAAGATAAGCAGCATCAATCCGACGAAAGAATTGGACTTTTCGCACATGTATTAGATCTATATTGCCAGTCCTCCTGAATTTCTTTAAAGTGATACTTGAACTGTCAAGCTCTGTAACACCAAATACAGCTCTTTTCGAATATAGCTCCCTATGGAGCTGTATTCGGTGCACATTAACGAATACAGCTCCCCGGGGAGCTGTATTCGGTGCACATCAACGAATAAAACTCCCCTAATCAAATGGGAGTGTATTCGGGGTTCTTGTACCTTTCTTTCGAATAGAGTGCCCCAGTAACTCAACACACGTATCATTCGTTTATACAAATACGCGGCAGATAACTAATAAAAGAATAACAAGGATCCTTACTGCTTTTCAGGATGCAGTAATTAGCCCTGGAATGTCTGTCTTTTTGTCCGTACACGTTGGACGGACAGTTGAATAAAACTTTGAAGTTTAATGACTTTTTGCTGATAATGAAGAATTTTTTTCTTTCAGTAAACCTTCATTGTTTTCATGTGACGGTATCACATAAGGCAAAAATGTTTGACGGAATTTAAAGCTCATACACATCAGGGTGTCCGATCTGACAGACGGACGAATAAGACATGTGCAACAGACAGGGTAGGACAACATACAGATGGTGGGACAAATAGACGATATGGAATAGGTGTAACATGCAGTATATTGAACAGGTGTTCGAAGTTTTTAGGTAATTTAGGTTCCTAATTTCTATCTGTGGACATTTTTAACAGGGATCGTGGCTCTTTATATGTTTTAATAAAGCAAACATAAGGAGCTTTATTCGAATGTGCATATGCTTTGGTTCGAATACAGCTTCGCTATACTAAGGGAGCTGTATTCGTTAATCTGCATCAAATACAGCTCCCCGGGGAGCTGTACATTCGAAAGGAGCTGTATCCAGTGTTGGAAAACTAAAAATATACATGTATTAAAGTAATCCGAAGTTTAAATCGACGGACGAATTGGCTTTGCAAAACGGATATGTACATGGCAATCAATAATGACATCAATTTCATATAACACGTTATTGAATAAACTTCCACACTTCAAAAGGAATTTAGCACATGCCACATTAAATCGTTTACCTTTAAAAAAAATAATCAGATCAGTTGATGAAATGTATTTGTATGCGAAGGACTTGCACGCTAGAAAATTGACATTTTACAACATAATCTGGGGAGGTTGAATTACCTCTCAAAGGATGTTTGTTTTGAGGGTTGAGAAGGTCAGCGTCACCCCTGACAGATTATTGTCGACCTCACCTCTCAAAGGATCAAATTTAATTTCGTCTTTAACTTCGATCTTACAGTGTATAAATTCATGCTCAAGCGCATTCGAAAGGCAATTTAACCGTTCAAGAAAAAAACCCACATTATAGAATCTATATTATTATCTCAACAATAAACTCGAGAGCCTTTAATTGTTAAATGTTTTGGCTGACTTGGGTTCCATTGGTTTAATTATGTAGCAATTAAACATATTTTAAATGCACGTTTAAAATACATGTCGGTCTGTTTGTGTACATGACTGCACTCTTGAACGTATGAATGAAATTTTCATTTTGATGCAAAACAACTGTATCTTCTCCTTATTTTATTTACAATTTCCAGTTCTCTGCCAAAACATGGTATGTCAGTTGTTAACATATATAATTCGATACAAAGCCGTTCCACAAACAAAATGCTCCGTGTTTTACAATTGAAACAATTTAAACTTTAAATAGATACAATGTGCTTAATAAATCGCTGAAATACCTTTTTGATCACAAATTTATAATTTTCCTTTTCACATATTTAAGCATTTTAACACATTAGTATTACATGTATACTGATACTTATGATTGTTTCCGCCAGTATCAAATGTGTTGATGCATTCCCAACAGTGAATTTCCCAGGCTTGAATCCGGCTTAATGATAAGGAGATTATCAAGATAAATTAACAAATCAAAGATCGTAACTGATGCTGAGCAGCTAGATTTCTCAAAAGTAAAAAAGAGAGAAAAATGTAAAGAATAAAGCGCAAAAGTGTTACCTTTCTTTGTCCTTTATCCCGCACTTGTTCGCTGTATACGTGCAATGAAAACTGTTTTGTTTGTATGGCCGAAAATCGATGAAACCGTTTTATGTACAAAGAGGACGCTTCTAAACTAGGTCAGCTGTGGGCGAGGCCGAACATGTACATAGTTCCGCGGAATTGTTCTGCCTTTTTCCTGGTCCTGTTAATGAAAAGTAATTAAGGGACTGTCTGTTTTTAAAGCAAGTCATTGTTTCTGATAAGGTATTGTAGGGATGATGATAATATTCCTTATAAACCATCCTATGTATGCAAATATGATTAATATATAAATTCCGCATGGAAGTAACGTACATATGAGAGAACTGGGAATAGGAGATTCTGTCCGATACGCTAATTATACGTGCATAATTATGGACCGCCAAATCTACATATACTCAAATATTTGAAGAGGTCTTTAAATATTTGGAGAGCTCTTCAAATAATATTAGAGGTCTCAATTTCAATTAGAGATATCTCCAAATAATTATAGCGCGCAAAAATTGCAATAGAGAGGTCTTTAAATAATTGACTCCCTAATTCAATTATTGATATAAAGTGCACAATAAATGAATTGAAGACCTCTCCAATTCAATTGGAGATATCAAAAATTAAGGTGTATTTCAGCTGTTTTTAAGAGCTCTGTAATTGAATTGAAGAGGTCTCTAATTGATTTGAAGACCTCTGTAATTGTTTTATAGCGCGCTACAAATTAATTTATAGAGGTCTTTAATTCAGTTAGAGACCTCTCTAAATCTATTTGAGCGCGGTGAAATTCAATTTTAGATATCTTGAAATCGATGTTAATACATGCCAAATCTACATATACTAAAGTATTTAAAGAGGTCTTTAAATATTTGGAGAGCTCTGAAAAATATTTGGAGAGGTCTATAAATCAATTTTTGATATCAAAAATTCGCTTGTAGCGCGGTTTATATCCATTGATTTAGAGACATCTATAATTCAATTGAAGAACTCTCCAATTGAATTAGAGACCTCTATAATTGTTTTACAGCACGCAAGAAATGAATTAATGATATCAAAAATTGATTTAGAGAGGTACCGTGCTTCTATGGATACGCTTCAATATAATCCATGTACAACCTTGAAATAGAGAGCTCTCAAATAAAACAATTGAAGCGGTACAATTCAATTATAGACCTCTCAAAATCAATTTTTGATATCATTAATTCATTTCTTGAACGCTATAAAACAATTATAGAGGTCTACAATTTAAATGGAGACCTCTTCAATTGAATTATGGATGTCTCCAAATTAATGGATTTAAACCGCGCTACAAATACCCAAATATTTTACAGAGCTCTCCAAAGGTTTGAAGACCTCTTCAAATAATTGAGTATATGTAAATTTGGTATGAATTCAAGACATCTAAAATTGAATTTCACAGCGCTCAAATTGATTTAGAGAGGTCTCTAATTGAATTCAAGACCTCTATAAATTAATTTGTAGCACGCTATAAAACAATTACAGAGGTCTTCAAATCAATTAGAGACCTCTTCAATTCAATTACAGAGCTCTTAAAAACAGCTGAAATACACCTTAATTTTTGATATCTTCAATTGAATTGGAGAGGTCTTCAATTCATTTATTGCGCGCTTTAAATCAATTTTTAATAATAATAATAATAATAATAATAAATTCTTTATTTCAAGAAGGTAACATATTAAGGTTATACAAGAAGAAATAAAAGCATACACCTTATTTACAACATGGCCTTCTATAAACAAATTAAGAGACACACATTCACGTACATACACTGAAACTGTCCAGCTACACACAGTCATTCACTTATTGACAGACACTCAAAATAAACTTATTATAAGTATTGTATAATTAAAGCGTATGATAAATGATTGATCTGTAATACAACAAAAGCAATAACAATAAATTGATTAAATAACAGGTGATTGCAACAAGTACTGTTTATATCTGCATTTAAAGGAATTTAATGTTTGAGCTGAGCGGATATCAGTAGGAATATTATTCCAGATTTGCGCACTGTAGTACGTAAAAGAATCTTTATAATAGGTTGTCTTATACTGTGATATAACCAAGTTATTACATGACGATGATCTCAGTCTGTAATTTGCATTTTTTGAGAATGTCAGTGATTCAGATAAATAACCTGGGGACATGTTTTTAAAGTATTTGAAAACTAATATAGCAGCGTGATATTTACATCTGTCTTGAAACGACAACCATTTCAATTCAATAAATAAATCTTTAGATGGCATTTTAGCCGGTTTATTGAGTATAATTCTTGCTGCCCGTTTCTGGAATTTAGTTATCTTACTTATAGTGGATTGGGTTCTCTTCCCCCATATAGTACAACAGTAATCAAAAGTTGACATAATATAGGCGTTATAAAACATTTTCTTCATTTCAAAAGTCAAAAAATATACAATTCTTTTTAACATATATAACTTTGTGTTTAACTTTGAGCACATCTTATCTACTTGCGTATTCCAACTTAGTGTTTTGTCCACATACACACCCAGGATTTTTTGTGCGGCAACGTTTTCCACTTGCGTTCCATTTATATTAAGCATTAACTCGGAAGCATTCTTCAATTTATGTTTGCTACCTAATAGCATACATTTTGTTTTAACAGGATGAAGAGACATATTATTCATACAACACCAAAACGAAATATATTATTAAGACCTTTTTGCAGGTTTTCACGAATAGTAGTTACATTGTAATCAGTTACATATAGAGTTGAGTCATCTGCGTACAAATCAAGCCTGCTAAAACTGTCTACATTTAATGGTAAGTCATTTATGTATAACAAAAATAGTAGGGGACCTAGGATTGAGCCTTGAGGACCACCTGACGCTATAGGTAGCATTTTAGAAGTCGTATTTCCAACTTTTACAACTTGCAGTCTGTTGGATAAATAAGATGTAAATAGTTTAATAGTGTTATCAGAAAACTGATAGAGTTTCAGTTTATGTAATAAGATCGTGTGATCTACTAAATCAAAGGCTTTTCTTAAGTCTAGATATACAGCACCAATAAATTTGCCACTATCAATGTCTTTTATCCAAGAATCAATTAAGCGAGTAAGTGCTGTTTGACAGGAATGGTGTTCTCTAAATCCAGATTGAGTCTCATGCAAAATATTGGTTCTACGGAAGAATTCTTTAAGTTGTATTGCTATGTGTTTCTCAAATAGTTTTGATAATGTAGGTAAAATAGAAATCGGAATATAGTTATTAGGATCATCTTTGTCGCCATTTTTGAAAATTGGCAATACACACGCTATCTTTAATGAGTCAGGGAAAATCCCTTCACTTATGCTTTTATTAATTATTGCTGCAATAGGGGTTGTTATATAATCTCCGCAATATTTTATAATTTTAGGGCCGATGTTATCTATTCCTGTTGACTTGTTTGTATCAAGGCTTTCAATTAATATTTTTACTTCATATGGAGTGATATATTTTATATCAAACACTGTTGTTTTTAATTTTTCATGTAACGCTGCTTTTAACATTGAAAAATTTTCAGTTTCAAATTTTGTCTTTTTAATAATATTAGATATGTTTACAAAGTGTTCGTTAAGCGCATTGATAATGTTTAAATGTCCTTGCACGTTTGCATCATTAATTGTTATTTTATCAGGAATTTTAAGCCCTAATTCATTCTTATTATGACCTATTAATGTATTCAAATTCTTCCACAAATTGTTAGTTGATTTATTTTCTTTCACAGCTTTGTTAAAAATGTCCTTTTTTAGCCTTTCTAATTAAAGATATAGTCCTGTTTCTAGATAATTTATATTGGTTGAAATCTCTTTTTCTGTGATACATGTCTCTCTCATTTATGCTAGCTTTGATTTCATCATTAAACCAGTTAGGCTGTGAGTCGCGTTTAACTCGCTTTTCTTTTAAAGGGGCATGCTGAGATAGGATACTATTCAATAAGTTGTATAACATTGCTGTCGCATTGTTTGGATCTTGGAATTTTGATATCAATAATTGAATTAGAGAGCTCTCCAATTATTTAAAGACCTCTTCAAATATTTGAGTATATGTAGATTTGGCGTTCCATACATAAGTCTTATTATGCTGGTCTGTAGCGTGATAAGGTTTCGTCCGTGTGCGATTCGTCATTTACAAATCCATATCCTCTACAATGAATCTTTCATAAACTGGTACCATATTGCATGACTTCAAAACTATTAAACTAGAATTATTTTTTTTAAAAATATAAACAAGAGGGCCAAGATGGCCCTATATTGCTCACCTTGGTACAAGTCCACTTGCCTAGTGGAAGATCACTAGATAATGTTATATACCAAATAGGTTTTCCTATATACGCCTTTGTAAAACAAGTGACCCCCCCCACGGGCAAGGTCAATTTTGACCCCAGGGGCATAATTTGAATAAACTTTGAAGAGGTCTACTAGGCAATGCTACATGCCCAATATCTAAGCTCTAGGCCTTGTGGTTTCGAGAAAAAGATTTTTAAACTTTTTCCTATATAAGCCTATGTTAAACTATGTGACCCCCCGTGCAGGGTCAATTTTGACCCGGGGGTAATAATTTGAACAATCTTGGTAGAGGTCCACTAGCCAATGCTACATGCCAAATATCTAAGCTCTAGGCCTTGTGGTTTCAGAGAAGAAGATTTTTAAAGTTTTTCCTAAATATGCCTATGCAAAACTAAGTGACCCCCGTGCAGGGGTCAATTTTGATCCGGGGTCATAATTTGAACAAACTTGGTAGAGGTCCACTAGCCAAGCTACATGCTAAATATCTAAGCTCCAGGCCTTGTGGTTTCAGAGAAGAAGATTTTTAAAGTTTTTCCTATATAAGCCTATGCAAAACTAAGTGACCACCCCCGCGGGGTCAATTTTGACCCGGTGGTCATAATTTGAACAATCTTGGTAGAGGTCCACTAGACAATGCTACATGCCAAATATCTTAGCTCTAGGCCTTGTGGTTTCAGAGAAGATTTTTAAAGTTTTTCCTATATATGCCTATGCAAAACTGAGTGACCCCCCGTGCGGGGTCAATTTTGACCCGGGGGTCATAATTTGAACAATCTTGGTAGAGGTCCACTAGACAATGCTATATGCCAAATATCTAAGCTCTAGGCCTTGTGGTTTCAGAGGAGAAGATTTTTAAAGATTTTCCTATTTGTTGCCATAGCAACCAGAGTTCTGCATGGAATGGAATTCTTTCAAGGAACATTCCTGCATAGTTTTATCAACATTGGCCTAGAGGTTTCAGAGGAGATGTCATTTGAATCAAAATGTTGACGGACGACGGCAGACGGACGACGGACAATCATCGATCAGAAAAGCTCACCCTGGCGTAGCCAGGTGAGCTAAAAAGCAATAAAAAGAGCCAAAACAGTTACCCGAGAGCCGGATATTCTCATCTGCATGTGCAGCCAGTGATAGATTCTTTTTCTTGCATTCCATTTTCTACTAAAAGTAGCAGAAATGAAATCAAATTAATGACTGATATTGACGCGCTATTTCCTTGTAGTAATGTACGAATTAACACATTCATTCATAAAAGTAGTTCGTTCTGACGTAATTAAGTCGTCTTACACCTGGGGGTGTAAGATGAGATTTTCCAGCACTGGTAAAAACTGCAGATATCCCGATCTGGTATGCAAGAACAATCTTTCTTCAGCTATTCAGAAACTTGCTTTTTTTTATTAAGGCACCGTGACCTTGATTTTTGGTTAACTGACTGCACAATCCACTAGGTCATGACCAGTATGTCATGTGACAGACGTACTCAAAACAAGTAGGCCAGGTGGCCCCTATATAGCTCACCCGAAACCTACTCATGACACTATGTGACCAAACTTTAACCTTAACTATATATTATAAACACAATCATACTGACCAAGTTTCATGAAGATACAATACAATTTCAACCTGTATTGTGTACACAAGGTTTTTGTATGATTTGACCCCGTGACCTAGTTTTTGTCCCCTGATGATCCATATTCAAACTCGATCTAGATTGAATCAAGATAATCATTCTGATCAAGTTTCATGAAAATCCAATAAAAATGCAACCTCTATTGCATACACAAGGTTTATATATTATTTGACCATGTGACCTAGTTTTTGACCCCAGATGACCCATATTCGAACTCAACCTAGATTTCATCATTCTGACGAAATTTCATGAAGATCCAGAGAAAATGCAACATGTATTACAGACAAGGTTAAGTGGACAGACAGAAGATGGACACCAGGCGATCACAATAACTCACCTTGAGCACTTCCTGCTCAGGTGAGCTGAAAATGGTACTTATGTGACACCTTTTTGTTGTCCCTATTGTTCCTTTTAATAAAAGGAATCAGATGGCCCTATATTGATGACCTACCTATGACCCAATGTGTCCTAAACTCAACCTGAAATTATATATCATAAACACAACCATTCTGTTTGACCACTACAAGACAAAAATGTGACTATTAGAAGATTAACCAGATTGTTCTTGGGTTTGACCATGTGGCCTAGTTTTTAATCCCAGGTAACACACATTCTGTCTTGAACTAGAAATCATCAAGACAAACACAGACCAAATGTCATGAAAATTAGGTATTACATGTAGCCTCAAGTGTTAACAAGGTTTTAATTTGATTTGTTCTAGTGACCTTGTTTTTGACCCCCAAGTTTCAAACTTGACCTAGAAATAATTAACACAAACATTCTGACCAATGTTCATAACGATTGGATATTTAACGTGGCCTCTAGTGTAAACTAGGTTTTTCTTTGATTTGACCCTGTAACCTAGTTTTTCACCAGATTTGATCTGGATCTAGAAATCATCAAGACAGACATTCTGAATAATTTTCAGGATGATTGGTTAATAAAAATGGTTTCTTGAGTGTTAACAAGGTACTTCATTGATTTGACCTAGTTTTATTACCCCATGTGACCCAGATTTGAACTTGGTCTAGAAATCTTTTAGACAAACATTGTGACCAATTTTCAGGATAATTTGTTAATAAATGTGACCTCTAGAGTGTTAAGGGTTTTCCTTTGATTTGACCATGAGACCTTAGTCAATGACCTAGTTTTTTTCTAACCAATTTTCACGATGAATGGTTAATAAATTTGGCCTCTCATGTGATAAATAGGTTGGTATTTGATTAAGCCGTGTGACCTAGATTTTGACTGCAGCCGGCCCAGATTCGAAGTTGACCTAGAAATCGGAAATAAAACATTCTGACCAATTTTCATGATTGGATTTTAAAGGTCCATTACTAAGACCAAATCAAATTTTCTTTATAATCCTTAATTGTAACAGGTGTCTTCTCAGACGGAAAATATGACTACATTGAATGTGACCATATTGTGTTGAAAATTTGAGTTTAACAAAAGAATTGATAAATTATATTTTGCATTTTCAAAAACGAAAGTAGGTTTTGTAGTTTTCAAAAATCTTTGTAATTTTCCAAAAATCTCACAGAAAGAGGCTGTAAATAGGTTGTATATGAATAAGCATGCCTATTTTTCAATAAAGTTGAAAGAATTTTACTTCCAATGATCTGCAACGTATATTTCTGACTGTTGACAACATGCAATAAAGCGAAAGTAGGACAAAAAGAACACCCAGGTCAATCTAAGGATATACAAATACATTCACTCTTTTTTCTGCAGTAGTATGTCAAACAGGGAAATACTCTACTGCTATTGTAAAGATTTAGAAGCCAGTTTCAAACTGTATTTCCCTGTTACAATTCCAGAAAACTCTATTTGGTCTTAGTAATGGACCTTTAAATGACCCCTAGAATGTTAACAAGGTTTTTGTTTGATTTGACCATGCGACCTAGTTTTTTACCCCAGGTGATCGATATTCGAACTTAACCTAGAAATCATCGAGACAAACACTCTGACCAATTTTCATGATGATTGGTTAATAAAAGTGGCTTCTAGAGTGTTAACAAGTGTTTTCTTTGATTAAACTGTGTGCCTTAGTTTTTTACCCCATGTGACACAGATTCAAACTTGACCTAGAAATCACTGAAATAAACATTCAGACCAATTTTCATGATGATTGGATAGTAAATGTGATCTCTAGCGTTGAAAAAAAATTCTTTGATTTGACCATGTGACCTAGTTTTTGACCCCAGGGGACCCATATTCTAACCTTGCCTTAAAATAATTGAGATAGATATTCTTATTGATTTTCATGATAATTGGATAATACATGTGTTCTCTATTTCTTCTTTGATTTGACCATGTTGACCTAGTTTTTGACCATAGGTGACCCAGATTCAAACTGGACCTAGAAATCATTGAGATAAACTTCCTGACCAATTTTCATGAAGTTTGGAAATCAAATGTCACCTGTAAAATTGTTAACAAGGCAAGTATGGACAGACAGATGGCAGACAATCACAATAGCTCACCTTTGAACTCTTTGTGCACAGATGAGCTAAAAACAGCCAAATACTAGTAAGCAAAAATTTAACAGAGACATCGAAGCTTTTTCTTTTGTAACCTAGAAACCAATGTACATGCAGGTATACAATTGTAAATGCTGGTATGACCTTATTATTACTAGTTCTATCTATTGACTTAAACCAAAAGGCCATAATAAGCTAGCTTTATATGTGTTATATACATGACTTTTGTAAACAGATTAATAAAATCTCTCACAAGGCATCAAGCTAAGCTACTAACCAGACTGTGTGAGAAAGTTGGCAGTTTCTTATGGGGGATGGGAGTCTTGAACAGGTAATTCCAAGGAACAATGATATGAACATTGCCCATCTGTAAACTACTGAAACACTGTTGATATGAGGAAAAAAGCAGGGGTATATAGTTTTAAGAATGGCCACAGATGATACCTGTCATTTCTTGTCAGTGACACGATGTGATACAATGTCTCTGTATATTCCTATGATTTATAGCTACCTTTATGTAGTTATTAACTACATGTATTCTAACATGCCCAGCGAATAACCTGCATACATGTAGAACAAACTTTATTTTGGTTATTCTGCAATAAACCGACCTTGAATGACGCTGATCATGCATTATGTTTTGGCTGTTCAATTTATCAAATGTTTAGAGAACCATTCAAACCATTCTGAAAATGAAATTCCTGTAACATTTATTTGAAATTGTTCTTTCTTTCTTATGAGAGACTGTAGTTAACATTAATGAAAAATCTGAAACACTGTGTATAATTCTTTCATGAATAAAAGTCACATTGAAATAGCGTCTTTACAGCCTCAGGCCTTCATGATATATTCTTATGCATAAGAACCCCAAACTCTGGTGATTCTATGATAAACCAATCATGGATACGTATTATTTCTTAATTACTATGAAGGTACAGATGTACATGAAGCTTGTACAGGTATTAATTTGCTACCAGGTATTAAAATATAATATACTGCTTACCAAATATTGCTGAATGAGAATCAACCAATAATGTGATATTTCAATCATTTATTGTCAAACATTATGTAAATTTTATTAACACATTCACATATTTCAAACAACTTTAGCCAAACCGTGTACATTATTTTACTCATTGGCACTTCTCTTCAAATGTGATGTTTCATTTCTTCGCAACACCCTAAATTTTCCTCTTGTAAAAATGATCCATTTAATTTCAATGGCTAATAATAATTCAAAATCTATTATCTACATAGTATGAAACAGTAAAATTTCCTAGCGTCTGTCTTATTTTGCTGGCGGCCCAAAATACCCCTCGCCCCCTATACTGTAACCAATCCCTGGCATCTTTGGCCCATCTTCTGGTCTTGATGGGACAATTGGCCTGAAATAGATAAAATATCAACTTTTACACCAAAGGATGGTACTTGTAAGAATTAGACAATGGCCTGACTTTACATAACAACAGCTGTCCAAAGACAGCACCCTCAACTATTCTCAGTGCTTCCAAATAAAACAAAACTTTTGGCAGTATAAAATGGAAAAACAAGAGGGCCATAATGGCCCTACATCCTTCACCTGAGTACCAGTGCATTAACTTAAGGATGTCATTTGTTGCTTAAGGAAGTCAGTAGTTGCAAACAAAGTCACTTGTTGCTAGGGAAGTCACTGGTTGTTAAAGAAGTCACTGGTAGATAAAGGTCACCAGCAGCCATGGAGAGTCAATGGTTGCTAAGGAAGTGAATGGTGGCAAGAGGAGGCTACAGCTTGCAAAGGTAGACACTTCTTGCAAGGGGAACTCCCTGGCTTCTAGTGACTAAATTGTTGCTTAGGAAGTCACTGGTAACGAAGTTAGACAGTGGTTGCTAAGGAAGTCACATGTTGCTAAGAGCTCTCACTGGTTGCTAGGGAACTAAACTGTTGCTAATGAAGTGACTGGTAGCTTGGGGAAGTAACTGGTAGCTCTGGGAAGTAACTGGTTGCTAAGGAAGTCATTAGTTGCTAAACAAGACTGATCAGTAAGCAGCATTTGCTGCTAAAGGTTCTCACTGGTTGCCAATAAGGAAGTACGCTAATGACAGTTAAGGGCAACAAGCTTAGGGGAAGTGCTACGTGCTCAAGGAAGTAATTTGTGACAGAGTCATTGGTTGCTTACAGAAAGGTCTTACGGATGGTACATAAGTAAGTCCAACTTGCAAAGTGGATAAGTCAAATGGTTAAGTTAAGGAACTAGTGGACAGAATGGTTGTTAAGTGAGTCAAAAAGGGCATAATCAAATAAAAACTCACTGACAGAAGTTACCTTTTCCTATATATGTCTAGGAATCATGATGGTAAACAAGTTTACAGGGCATCATTTACAAATTGGAATATAAACTCAAAAAATGCTAGTCATACCAATATCTAAGAAGATTTTTAAGATTTTCCTATATTAGTCTATAAAACTAACAATCTCCCCAAGCAAGGCCAAATTACCCCAGGGACAGAATTTGTATTCCTTGGTAGATGTCAATGGGGGTAATGATTACAACTAAATATCAAGCTCAAAACCGTGTTTTTTGAAAAAAATTTTAAAAGTTTTTCAAAGCAATTAGACCCCTAAGTGGGATTTTTCCCTTATTAAAGGTTATCCTATAGAAACCTAGGGAAAATCAATGACCGTCAAAACCTGGACAATTATGACCTCTTGGTCATGATTTGAAGAAGGTCGCTTTTGTTTAAAAAGTCTGGTTAGGTTAACAGTACTATCTCAATGTTTTGAACCATGTTGAGGATTTGACAAAAAATATGCCAATGCATTCCAATACAAATCAAGTTAAAAGGGGGCCATACATTCTTTATAGAGACCTCATCAGGAGTTATGTACGCTGTCAATGGTAGATGCAGGTTATGATGGTAAACAAATATTGTAAACTTTTAAAGCTTACCTTTGATTAAAAGACAAATGGGGTAAAACAAACAATTTAGTCTAAGTGTTAACAATTGTAATGTAAACGTATGAAATGTTTGTCATTTATTAAATAATTTATTCAATTTTCATAAAAACAAACTTTAAATTAAAGCAAGTCTGCTTCTTTCTGCATAAACATCAGGTAGTCATTTGCAGTCTGTTTGTACATCATAACCTTTAATTGCAAAAAAGAGGTGTGAAACTGGTTGCTAATGAAGACTGGTTGCTTGACAGATGACATCAATGCATTGTTTGGGCGATAACTGATGATTAGGAAGTCATTGGGTGTCTAACAAGTCACCTTGTTTGTACTGAACATTTGTTCACTTGCTTTAAAAGCCTGGAAGAATAACAGATTTACAATCTGGAATGAAGCTAGTGGTTGCATAGATACAGGAGTCTAAAGGTTGACCTTTAAGGAAACCTCACCTTCAAGGTAAAGATGTGGGATTTGCCCTGACATGTCATCTCCAAGTGCTCGATAAGTGAGTAATTTTAAAGTCCTTCAAGGCATCATGTTACCAAGAATTGACAGGAATCCTTGACCTTCAAATTCTGACATGACCAATACTCTAGGAAGGAATTTTGGTTTTCTTAGTCTATGTAAAACAGTGTCTCCATGCACGGCAACATATGTCCCCAGGGAGTAATTCTATAATCCTTGCATGCATGACAAAGTTGACATGTCCAGACACTAAATGTGTAGCAAATACCTTCAGGATTTTAGAAAAACATGTTAAAAGTGTTACCTTTACCTTTGAGGCCTAATGACCCGGCATCTTGTATATTAAAGGTTTGTCTTGAAACCTGTGCTGAATATTAATGAGCCCCAGCTGAAGACAATTTTAAAATCCTCAAATGCATGAACATGAAAAAACTAAGTGCAAACGGATGGTCGAAAGCGACGACGGTCTTACTAAATGGTACTTAAATGGCTGTATTATGTATTTCAAGAATCTAAGTGTCTAACTGAAGCCATGTAAGAGAAGACAGTTTAGCCACAAATGTACCTATTTGTAAGAGCGTCCAGACACACAGACGGACATACTCAAAATTGGCAGTTGTGTAGCTATTCTTTTGTTAACAGTGACAATAATCAGAGGGGCACATAATATGACTCGTCCAGAAGGAAAACATTTTATAACTATTATCACTAACTGGACAACATTTATGCAAAAACAGTATCTAGGTCCTAGAAAGAACTTACTTTTAACGCTTCTATAGCCTTTGATTAAAAGGCCTACAAAACTTCAACAGGAGAAGAGGCCTCTATTCTACCATGGTTAAGTAATAATTTTGGGAACGTATGTGGACTTTCTCAATTTGGGAGCTGTGACTCCTGTGAATTTAAAAGCATTGTGCCACGTAATTATAAAGGTTATGTATGTATGTATGTACCATGAATACATGCTTTTTCAATTTGAAATTTCTCTTGGCCATGCTGATAGTACACATGAGCCTCTGTTAGAAGGAAGCTCGACTATTGTGGGTGTTTGCTAATAAAACAAAACCTTTATCAGTATACATATGTGCAAAACAAGAATTCTACTAACCATTATGCATAAACTAGGAAAGTTGCAATCCATAAAAAATAGGCAACAATGTATCACTACATATTTAGGATTTTTGGAAATTAATCGTTTGATACTAGTAATGTGACCCTGAACACTATTGCTAAGACCCGGATTTGTATATAACTACCATAATTGTTACTTGACATATGTGCATGATAGTATCTTGCAGGCATGAAGACATTTTACCAAATCCTCAAATGCATGAACAATGGCCATAATTGAAGTGCACTAACGGATTTAGAACAAGTGTTATCTGTCTTGACTAAATGGCACCCCTTAAATGACATTAATAAAGTATTTCAAGTCTAATAGCTAACTTAAGCCATGTCTGAGAATATGTACATAAGAGCAATACCTTAGTATGGCAATTAACAATTAACAAATTTTTTAAAGTCAAACAAGGGCCAGAATTTGTATCCAAAATTTACCTATTTGCAAGAGTTATCTGACATACAGACGTGACATACCCTTAAGACATTGGCAAAGTTCAAGTAGCAATATCTTAAGTTGTTAACAGATGTACATGATAATACCTAGCAGGCAAATAATATAACCAATTTCAAAGTCAAACAAGGGAAAATTTGCATTTTAAATTTAAACTCAGTTATCTGACTTGACTGAGTGACAACACTTAAGACAATAACAAAGTATCAAGTCCTAAAAAGAACTTAGTTTACTGCATTGTCATATAGCACCTAGAAGTGCCTACAAACACTTTAACCAAATTTAGGACAGCAGGCAAAACTCTTCACCAAATCTCTGAAAGTTAAACAAGGGCCATAATTTTGTACCAAATTCATACAAAAGTTATCTGACTTGATTGGGTAGGCTGACACCCCTAAAGTCATGAACAAAGTTTCAAGTCAATATCATAAGTGTTACTGGTATGTATGTATGTACTTACACAAAACTTTACTTAAGAAGCAACGCCGACATTTGACTGTAATACTCTCTCTGGCTCTATGCTGATATACAAAAATGAAAATTATATGTCTTTCATACATGTACGATTGCTTGTAAAATAAATGTGCAAGTAAAAAAACATAAATTTAAACAAAAGGGCCAAATTGGGCGATCTAGTTTTGAGTTGACCCATATTTAAACTTGGCCTATATTTCATTAAGCCACTCATTCTGACCAAGTTTCATGAAGATTCAGTGAAAAATGTAACCCTTATTGTATACACAAGGTTCAGTGTGGACGGACAAAAGACATTGTGAAAAAAATAGCTTTATCGAAGCAATATGCATAAAGGCTACAATCAGTGCTTTCTATTATTTGATAGGAATCATACCTTAATACAATATCATCTGGTAATCTCAAATCTTGCTTTACTTGTCTCTGTAAATGAAAACAAAACAGTAAATCAAAGGCACTAAAGACAAAATTAGCCCTGCACATGTACTTCTGATGGTGGAGAGAATAGTGTTATGTGTCGCACAAACATAATTAATTAATGATTTGACTGAATGACACTCTGAAATCACTGCACAAACCATACACCCAGTGTGACAATGAAAAAATAAATTACATTTACATCAAGAAGGCATCCTCGGTACTCAGGCTATTCATACAACATAATGATACGCTGTAACAGACTGTGGGTTCTGACGATGGTTTTATCTAGGCATTTTAGATTTGAGTATTTTATCAATATTTCGAAATTTAGCGTTTTTCCCAATTAAGATGAAAAAGTTAACAATTAAATAAATGATGATATTTTGTAATATTTCATGGTCCAAAGAGTCACATAACATTTTGCAATAATATTCTGATTAACCAAAGTGCTACATATGCGAGTTTGCTACAATATATTTTCATGGACCGAAGTGTCAATTAATATAGTCTGAAATGTCTATTTGGTCTGAATTGTCTTTTAAATGTGGTCTGAAATGATGGCTGGAAATGTGACTCAGCTTTGCTGTGATGTCATACTGGCCAGTTAACAAATCAGATTATTAGAGTGTGTTCATTTTTTCATTCAACAGAAGGTGAAAACTTGGTCTTTATCGTAGACTTATATGCAAATTTAAATTTATTTCAAACGAAACAAAAGGCTTTTACCAGCGCAGAATTCAATTCTATAATCTCTTATATTTATTCTTGGATTAGTACATTTTAACATAACATATGTGTAGAGACTCAACGACCTGAAGGCCAATTTGTTCAAATAGAGCTGGGTTCAACTTCCGAGTAAGCAGTCGGCCATATTGGAGATGGTACTAAAGACCGTTCCGTCTAGTATGTACTAAAACCAGTAGGGCAAGTATTCTTGAGAATGCCAAACATCTTGCAATTTCATTTTAGATCTTAAACCTTTCTCAACTTCTAAGATTGCTCATATTTCGT
Source organism: Saxidomus purpurata (assembly GCA_022818135.1). Classification (NCBI taxonomy): domain Eukaryota; kingdom Metazoa; phylum Mollusca; class Bivalvia; order Venerida; family Veneridae; genus Saxidomus; species Saxidomus purpurata. The sequence continues at coordinate 49,385,175 of JAFMSR010000005.1, read as the reverse complement.
CTCAAAATCTCGTTCTGTCCCTCTTTGTTATGGCAAGAAAGGTTCCTCTAGTAATCCAGTGTTTACCAAGTTGCAAAGCAGCCATTAAGTCTTGATCTGTCAGTCACATTAATCGCATCCCCATTACTGGGACCATCACAATTAATTCACAGATAGACTTGTACAATATGTTCTGACATAATTGTGGCTGCATTGAAAAATCTAGATTTTATTACTTTTATTGAATATGGATACAATTAACTCACTTATACAAGATGAAGGAAACTGAATAATGTTATTCACATAAACAAATACACATATCCTATTTTGACCAAGTGACGATATTTACTCAATCAAGCTCACGCAATACGAGATTAAAAAAATGCAAAGTTTATTCTGGAAAAATGTTAAGTTATTCACAATATTTTTTATGGCGACAATAATGTTAAAGTCGACTGTCCTTCCGAATTACTTAGTAAATTTAAATTTTTAGAGGAAAAATCAATATATATTCAATTTGTCAGCATCAAGATTATTTTCTTTTGTGTAAGAGACTAAAAATAAAGGTAGACAATTTTTTTTAAAATAGAGCCGGGTTTTGAACTTCGGTTCCTTGCGCATTACCAGCAGGTACCGGCTAACCATTGACATTCTTCCCCTTGATAATGAGAAAAGCTGATTTGTTATGCAAGAAAGTTTTAGAAAATATTGACCATCACAAAGCAGCCATCAAGTCTTGATCTGTCACGGGTGATATCGATCCCTTAAACAATTAAAGTACAGACAAAAAAACACATTTTAATTGTTTCTTTTGAAGTTTGAAAACTTTTGGCTACATGTATCATAATACAAGATGCCGGAAACTGAAATACAGATAAATTCGACAATTGTTTTCTATGAAATTGTAAAAAACACGGTTGCCAGGTTTATTCTGGAAAAATTTGTAAATATGGGTTGGTGTCGTTTAAGACAAAATTAATCATGATAGCTATAGATGAACATTAGAAATTTTGTCACACATTGTGGACTCCCCTTACAAATGTTAAAAAAATAACCAAAAAACTGAATCAGAACTAAATGGCATAGTAAATTTTCTAAAATACACTGCTCTTTTGTAAGAAAAAAATGTGTAAATACATTTGTGATGCATTTTCCCAAAACTTGTCACCGATTTTCTGTGGGCGCTTTTAAAACAATATAAGTAGGGAAATAATTCAAAGATATTTATTTTTCTAAAGAAAGATTTTATTTTTGTGTCTAAAATATTTGCAGTGGATCCATCCCCAGTGAATTCTTCAAAATACTCACAGGAACCGCAAACAACTTAAAAGTCTGAGGACATCATTTTTATACAAACGGCCGCGAAGTGAAATTAAAAATATACAAAAGTTGCCCTTTTCTCATCCTTAAATAGCTTAATGACATACTTGTTTCAATTACTTGCACCCTCTGCATTTTTATGAGCGAGAGATGTGGGACGCACTGCTCGATTATTTATTATCAAGATGTATTTTTTCTTCATTCAAAAAATGGAAGCAATTTTAATATGTAGCTATATACTGAACAGGTATTGGGTAATGATTAACAGGGCTCTCATTAAATTTTCAATGGTGGAAGTCTTCACCTCCACACCTTCATATCTGGAAGTGTTGGGCCTGAAGTTTGGAAGTCAGACCAGCCCGAATTATTTATCGATGGACAAGAAAAATGCCATTTAAATATAACTGCGGTCCTATTTTACGCCAATAAGTTCCTGGCAATGGGTATTTTACTAAATGGTTCATGATGCAGTGCTGTTTGTGTCCAAGATACTCAAATTCTAAAGTGGGGAATTGGTAAACTAAGTCCAGTTGGACATGTCATGACTCACAAGAGAATTGTTTCACTTTTCAGTGTGTTCCAGTTAAATGTAAATTTGTCTTGAGTAAAAACTTTAAAAAATCATGCAGAAGTGAAATAAAAAACAAACTAAGCTCCTGCAAATCGCACAATCATACTTCTACTGTTTTACTCGTTTGTCATGTATTTGCGAGACCCCGTTGCCCCCTTGATTTTCGGCAACATATTTCGAGTTTTTCACAATTTTAATTATATTTAATAAGAAACAGAATGTACAGAGAACAGTATATCTTAAATGCAAGTTTAGAAAAACTGAACCCTATTTTTGCAACATGAAAATACTCTAGTAACTGCCGGAGCATTTTTTTCAACAAACCATACAGCTATGTTAATCATATGGCCAAAATTAAAAATAGGTTTGTTTGCTGTCTCGCTAAAAATGCTGTGCTCCGAATATTTTTATTGGTCCCTGCTGGTCAAAGTTAATGGTTTTTTTTTTGTCATGTCGACATGGAAATTTGAAGATGAGACAAATGAAGATGAGAGTTTAAAATTGTATGTTTCATTTTTATTCTTTTATTCATCATAATTTATAAAAAGTATTCTGTAAGAATCTATCACATTCTGTAAGAAACTATCACATAAAGTACTGTTGTTGTTTTTTTCAAATAATACAAAAAATAACGTACCTACCAAAATTCTTTTTTAAATATGACGTAATATTATTATTCTGTATTCACGAGGATAATGAAAATAATTCTTGAAAAAAACTGAGTTTCTGATTATAGCCACACTAAGGTAAAACAGAAATCACATACGTACCAATCATACTGGTCAGTTAACACAATTTGTGAAAAGGAAGTTTTCAAATAATTCATGACAGAGAAATTAACAAATGAAGATTAATTATACTTGCCACCAGACAGATTAGTAGCAGAAATATGTCAATTTGACACGGTGATAGACAGGTAAGATTCCCTTTACAAGTTTTTAAGTAGGCGGATTATTATCATTGAGGGGCAGAGCATACTTTCAGCTCAGCGATTTGGTGACACATGTGTATATTACCAGACGGGTTATGTCAATAAATTATAAAGGGGCGGAGCACTCTTTCGGCGGACACGTGTGTATATTAAAGGACTGATAATGTCAATAAGTTGGCGATTACTAATATTATTGAAGGGCCTGACTTGGTTTCAGTTCGGCAATTAGGTTGACACATGTGTTTATAAGCAGAAATGTTGACACTTTTTATCATTTATTGATGGCATTGCACTCGACGTCTGAGGTAATAAATTTGGACGTTTTCAAAATAATCTGGAAGTCTGGCTTACGTATGTGGTTTAAATTTTCTGTGTACGATAATAATTTTTGGGTGAAATTTATGGCCTCACACCTGTTAATGAGAGCCCTGGATTAAGTACCCAGGTTGTAGCATTACTAGTCTAACTATTTCGACTTCGAAGGCAAACCGAATTTATAGGCTGATATTTTATAGTTGTTCACCTTCTACGGCGTAGAGGTGTGACAGTTATGAAATATCAGATCTCTAAAAGGGGTCACACTGAAACGCCAAATTCATTAGGCTATAGCATTACTTAACCTGGTACTTGTCCCAACTCAATTTGAAAGGTAAATCTTGCAATCAAAATATTGAGGCTAATTTTGACTTGTCGACAACTTGGTAAGTAAGTTTACATAATATTGTAAAATGTAAACACAGCACCAAGATTTTGGTTGTTTTGGATAGGGTAAATTATATCCAAGACTCGATTCACACCTCGACTAGTCGCGACTTCTCGTTCGACCTTGCAAAAAACTGTTGCATGGCAAGAAATCAACAGCTGTTGTGTTGATGGAGGAACAACTTAAGTTATGTGACCAGACGTATACCTCACCTGTGGTTCCAACTTCCAAGGACGTTTGTTTCACCAAAATTTTTTTTACGATAGAGATCTAGCATTAATGACATAAATCTGAGGGTGCCTCAGTAAAAGTCACTGTACAGTAAAATCAAATATATAAATAATCTTTCCTTACTCTGCTAAGGAGGTTTGTGATAAATTTAAGAATTGGTGTTTGTTTTCCGAAGGACCCTCCGTAGGACATTTTGCTTTTTCAGCTCTTCGTCCCTAAGAGCGTTTGGGTGCTTTGACTATTTATGCGTTTTAATAACATAGATGAAATTTTGGGTTGAGGGTAAAAGCCTAACCAGACCAGGACACGGGATAGGCGGAGTGTCAGCATTTTTTTACCAGGTGTTCTGATCTGTAAATAGTGATAAATTTCAAATCAATCAATCTATTATTTATTTTCTTTCCTGCACATTCTCATTTACATACTAAAATGTAAGCGAGAAAATTTGCGAGACAGAAACATAAAACAATATATTGATTTGAAACCAAATGCCCATGATATTCACAGGGATCGAATCATATACCCCCTACTACCTATATATAATATTATATAGGTAGTAGTGGGTATGATTCGACCCCCATCACTACCTAAATAATATGATATAGGTAGTAGGGGGTGGGTATGATTCGATCCCCTGTGGTGATATTTAGTATGTATGTGAGAATGTGCGGGAAAGAAAAAACAATAGATTGATTTGAAACCAAGTGCCTATGATAAATTACTGCAGATATACATGTAATCATTGAACATAATACAATGCTAAACAGGAAAGGGGGGGGGGGGGGGGGGGGGGGGGGGGGGGGGGGGGGGGGGGGGGGGGGTTTGTTTTGGTGGGGGGGGGTTTTTTTTTTTTGTTTTTTTTGGGGGGTGGGGGGTTTTTTTTTATTATTTAAATAAAAATTTTTTTTTTTTTTGTATGGGGGGATAAAATATATAAATTATTTAAATATTTATACATCAGTTCACATAGTTCACATAGTCTTAGAGGCCAGATATGGCTAAGCCAAATAAACAAACTGTTTTTACATAGGCCCTTTTTGTTTGTTTTCCCTGTATGACTGAATTATTCTTTATCCTTGTTTCCGGTTCCCTTGAATATTTTTCACTATTATTAAAATACACAGTAACATTTTTTTAATTATTAAAAACACTGTTTGTATTTACAATACATTTCCATCCTGATTCACTGTTCGTTGATAACTTGCAAACTTCTCACAGTTACAGTTTATCATTAATCACTGCTCATTCACTAGTTCTGCCATAGATCATATCCTCCATCTAAAATTTAAAAATTTGGACCAGAACATAATCGAAAAAGGCAAAAGAAGGCTTCAAGCCACTGGTATAATGTGTTTTTCAAACCATATAGCTTATCTGAAAACCCACTTGACCTTATAACATCTTACTTTAGTTTTAGAAAACAACAAATCAAATAGGAAACATTGCCAGTGGCTGGGCTTAGCTTAAAAAGGGAATTTAAAAGGGAGTGTCACGGGGTTCCATACTTGGACTCTTATTTTTTAACATATTTTTAAATGATAAATTTTATTTCATTAAACAAGGCTCTTCGTATAACTACGCAGACAATATCATCAAATTTTGAAACATTGATAAACAGTTCTACAAGATGAAAGTAATGTCCTAATAAATTGGTTGTTAAACAATTGACATGACGCCGACTGTCAATCAAATCGTTCGACTGACCAATCAAAAATCACTATTTTTACTCACCTCCACGCGTTCTGTTGTATCAAGCCAATCCAGACAAGTTTCAAGCAATAGAAAAAGTTTGTTGCATATTTATTTAAAACTGAAAAATATATAATGATGTTCAGACAATGACTTTGCAGAAGTTTGAAAAGCAGTGGAACAATTTCTACTTTTAGTAGACTAGACATTATTATGTCATCCATTATATACCATCTATTTATTTACATTTAGAGCAAGTTATTACGGACAGTCCCACTCCCTTCTTACATGCCCTATTTTTTTATGATTTACAAGCACTGAACTGCTTTTTGCTTTTTATCCCCCCCCACTTCCTATTTTTGGCCTGGGGACTGAAAGTCCCCAAGGCCTAAGTTAGTATACCACATTTCAAACCCTGCAAGAATTTTAGCCGTGCTATGTGCGAATAACAACTGTAAACATGCGCTATGCGAAAGTAGTGCAAGACAGACCAGATCAATCTTCTGTTTGAATGCCGCATATGATAAGAACATGTTACAAATAAAAATAGTACATAAAACTTCAAACGACTGCAGGAAGGTATATAGCTTACGGGCTGCATTACACATTTTTTTCTGTTTTAGAAATTAATGCGCTGTTATAGCTGATTACGGAAGATAATCATATGCATATCACGGAAAAGTACGGATATTTACGGAAATTTACGAAAACGTACGAAGCTCGATATAAGAGTTTGTAGTTTGATTTTCAAATTTCCGATGTTATTTCATTGACAACTTTGTTATTTACGAACGATAACATATATATTTACCTAAAAATAAATGTCTCTAAAAAAAGATATAATTTAAGGAACATTCCCGAGAAGGAACTAACGTGATCAAATTCACCCGCCATTTATCGAGGACGCTGCATGTCGAGGCCCAGTGAACGGTTTCACTGATTACAACTACAAGGTAACCCAGAATCATTTTTGGTTTTCTCTGTTATACACATTGTACAGTACTGTATTTATATTTCATGGCTGGTATTGCTTTGTTTATTTCTGTTCCAAGGTCTTGTCATTGGTACACAATAATTTTCGATCCACATCAGATCATATCGCTTGAAGTTGTACAAAGCGCAGATCGAATTATTTGTACTGGCTTAAACATTTTATAATGTTGACTATGTGATTATTTTTCATTTAACGTACATTTCATAATAAAACAAACTTCCCTGTCACCCATATATTTGTGAATCATTCATTCTGTGTCATATATTGAATTTCGTCCTCTGCACATTTCGACCCGCGCTTTAGGTAAGATTCAACGCAGAACACGTAGGTGAAAAGTTGTTTTTCGGGGAGTTAAACTATAGTCCCCAGGCCTTCAGCGCTGACAGCGCTTTGATTATATCTGGAGTTTTCAGTAAGAGTGTACGTTTGCTTTTCGTTTGCTTTACATATAAAAGTTAAAAGGGAAACAACAAGGTGATTAATAAAATCTATTATAGAACGATTTAGCTCCCTTTGTTATATTAACTTATAAATTGTGTACATTATATCTATACTGTATTGATGTTATATCTCTGATGCTAGTTTCTCCTGAAATAAAATTTAAATTACACAAAAAAAATTTCAAGCAATAGCAACAGGTAAAATACACATTACAGAGCATATGTTCAATATAAAAGATTCCAAAATTGAATGTTAAGATGTTGTCAAGCTTTTAGGGATAAATTTGGACCATGCACTAAATTTTGAAAATCACATCAGTTAAATAGGCAGCACAACAGCTTAACATTTTTAAAAGAATTAGAGAAGATCGTTATAGATTAGAAGGTTGACCATCTATCACTCTTTTATACCATTACTTCAGTTTTGGTCCATTGGCATGGCATATTTGCTCAAATAAAAGAACAAATAAAATTGAAAGGAAAAACATCTCGTTTTGTCTTTGAAGATTTTTCAAGTACGTACATTAAGATACTGAGTTATATTGCTCCACCTGTTCTAAATGATCTAATTCATGAACATGATTCTGGTTATAGTTTGAGGTACACTGCAAGACACCCCCATTTTACTACAACTAAGTATGGTAAAAATAGTTTCAGTTTACCGCTCCAGTTCTGTGGAACTCCCTCCAAGACGCCTTCGGGAAAACCTCATGTTTTGGCCAGTTTAAGAGCCTGATTGCTCATTGGAATGGCCAAGACTGTAGTTTCTCGATGTGCACCCACCCGTCCACAGGGCTGGTAGATGACTCAGTGACCTCATATAACAATGTATCCTGCTTATTTTCCTTAACTGCATAAACACTAATTATTTCATATGTTTAGAACTTGATTTAGAACTGCCTGTTTTAGTATTTAAATTTGCTGTATTACCAAAAACGTGTTTTAAGCGTTGGTCACTACTAGTGTTTTATCAGAATGCGCTGTTATATTGTATTTTATTTAATGTATTGTTATAGCTCTCTGCTTTATACGTTATACTGTCAAGGAGCTGCTGCTCAGTTCATCACATATCTGAACTGAGCTGATATTTTCGTTTAGCTTATATTTAACTAAGTATGTCGACCCTATTGTCTTTTCTTAGCATCTGCATCTTCTTAAATGGTTTTAGGCATCTGGTGAAGAGCAGCAGATCTCTCGCAGGTTAAATTGATTTTTGTCTTGTAATTCATTGCTATTTCATACGCATAGTCCTTTGCTGTTTTCGTTTAAGCTACTCTTGCTTATGCTTTTAAGTAGTATATATATTTGTTTAGATAGTTGGTTCAAAAGCGCCAGTTGCTTATGTTATATTGTTTCTATGTCGTGCCAACTTTAAATAAAGATTAACTTATCTTATCTTACCGCAGGTTATAAACCATGTCGATTCAAAATAAAAAATTGTAGATCTATCTTTGTATCTGTATTTTTAGGCCTACTACAGTATGAACAGTTCGTATCGAAAATTTCCAATAATGGCATATTGCATAACACATTGTTAATGATTGAGCAGTTGCATTGTGAACTTTGAAACTCGATATCATTGTAAGACAGATTTATGAACTGACCACTAAATATTCTTTGGGTACAAAAGATATATGCATTTCTGTACACAGGACAAATATCATGTAGGCATTTGTATTTGTAACCGTCAATGTTCGGTACTTGGATGAAGATTTCTTATTAAAGGTCCATTACTAACACCAAATCGAATTTTGTTTTAAATCTGTGTTCAAATTTGAATCTAGTTGTCTATTTCCAGTTACAATGTATTAAGCAATGAAAATATATCAATTCAGTGTAAACCGTAAGGGTAAACTTTTTAAAATAATAAATACATTTATTTTAAATGTATGAAAATACGTCTTTCCCACCACTGCTTAATTTTGACGATACTTAGGATATCAAAAAAAGAACGGCAACCAGGTTAACTATTCGAAGTAAATCAATCATTATCTGACGCATCGACATTACTCGTTTAAGACTAAATTTTACTCTATAACCACGTTGCGATGTACTGGGGCAATAAATAAATCTTTGCGGTCGTGACCTTTACGAACTGAGAGAAAAAATAGTTCTGTCATGTAAAACTACTGATGCATCATTCCAACGTTAATGGAGATATGTCCATGAAAAAAATTGTGATAATCGCCACAGTAGGAGTATCGAAATATTACTGAAGATTTATTGCGAAGTAAAGAGACGTAAAATATTGCACATAGTATCGAGAAGATTTAAATTGAGTCCCCAAACCTAGAAACGTCAGTCAATGTCAACCCCATCATAATTTGTTTGATCAGTTTGCTAAAATATACAAGTTGATATAGGTTAATCGCTTCCTTAACAACTTGTAATATGAAAATAATCGAAGACAGTGCAAAGGGCTGATTTGCTTAGATTCTTAGGATTTGGGAGAAGACAACATCATTAGCAGAAGCATGCAGTAAGAAGCTGCATTGATATATTTAAAAGAAAAGTAAATAGTGATACTAGAATGAAAAGAGAAATAAAAGTAGCATATTAACGTTGAATGTGTTAGCGGATCTTTTATTCTGCTGAAACACTTAACATTTCAGTCCATGAAGACATGCCGTGGGTTGCCATGTTTCTGTATCCGGATTAGATCCTATAGCCAAAATAAAAAGGACAATGAAATGCCCACTGGCAGCTGAAATTCTTAAAAATGCCAACTCGAGTTAGTGCCTCGTTAAAGGTTCTATCATAAAACTGACCCATGTCGTCTAGTAACGAAGACCAATGTCCATTTTATGTTTCAATACTTTTAATAATTTATATAAAATCGCAGATCAAGTCATTCAGCGAAAGAAATATTCAAATGAGGAATAGGCAATCTTGTCAAAACATGAATAATAAATGTTGTTCTTTTGGCATTAATGATACAACAAATGAGGAATAGGCAATCTTGTCAAAACATGAATAATAAATGTTGTTCTTTTGGTATTAATGATACAACAAATGAGGAATAGGCAATCTTGTCAAAACATGAATAATAAATGTTGTTCTTTTGGTATTAATGATACAACAAATGAGGAATAGGCAATCTTGTCAAAACATGAATAATAAATGTTGTTCTTTTGGCATTAATGATACAACAAATGAGGAATAGGCAATCTTGTCAAAACATGAATAATAAATGTTGTTCTTTTGGTATTAATGATATAACAAATAAATAATTTATCTCGATGTACTAAACTTTGCATTAGAATACTGGACTTTAAAACCTTCTAAGGTGTCAGACTTTACACAATGTGTAACTCCGGGTGAGTAACCTCATATTTACAAATGTAGTACGTTCTGAAATGTTTCAAGAGCGTAAAGACTGTAACGAGGAAATGTACCTCCCTCGTTGGCAATCATTTGGAACTATAATTGAGGACTCTAAAAACCACAAATTCAACAAGGAAACATTGCCGCCTATCTATACAGCATAAAGTTGATGTGTGAGATAACGGGATATCTTCTTACTGAACAAAAGCAATTTTTAGCTAATAGATAAAGTTCATTGTAACATATAATTCAAATTTTCTAAAACAAATACATGTGTACATGTACGCATAATCTTCTTGCATGAAAAAGCGCGTTCTTAACAATACCTTTAATCAATGAGTCAGGCATTCTATAGTTATTGACAGACAGCACGGTTACAGCAGTTTCCTTAAAAAAATCACAGATCTGTCATTGGTCGATATCAGATTGCCAATTAGATTGCTCAGTCTGCTGGAAAACCGACATCTAAGCCGTGGTAACCTGCACAACAATTTTGTTCCTCCGATTGCTAGGAAATTCCAGTAGCGTTATTTTTGTATCAAGGAAATCACTTTAAAGCATACGTAAACTGCGTTAATGTATACTACATAATATCAAAATAAGTCCTTTAGGTAAACTTCATACGGTTCATATCCTTGTATTATGAACTATAAATAGTACGTACAAAAGTACTATAAACCTATCACCTAGTCTTTTTTTCCAAAAATGCAATATGGTTTTCCGAAAATAAATTTATACACAGATTCAGTTTATTTTTATCTCTTCAAAATTTCTTTGAGTGGTATATAGATAATTAAGGCAAATTCAATCCGGCAAATAAACAATTCGCTAATCAGTTTGTTGGATATTTACATTAGAATTACTTAACGCTATATATTAGTTCTTGATCGTATTGAACATTAATTTCTAAATATTTGTCATTACATAGCGACGCTACTGTATTTTCTAGAAACTGACACAGTCGGATCTTCATTTGAACACGTCCTTGCGAATAGATAAAATATACCCTTCACGCTCTTTATTTTTCATAAACCTGTACTCTCGGTGTATTAAGCAGAATGAACAGAGAATATCCAAAGATAGATATTTTACGGATTTATATTTGTGGACCTCATAGCACCGGCAAAACAACACTTCTTAATGACCTCAAACCTCATTTAGGCAATATCAAAATCGTTGAGGAGGTCGCCCGTGGAATAATTAAGAAGCACGGTTGGTCGCGTGATGATTATCTACCAGATAAACACCCGGATGTGTTCCAGCAATTAAACGAAGAAATTCTAGCAGCGCAGATTGAAATAGATAAGAAATATTCAGCGTTTGGACAAGGTTAGTTGAAAACATATTCTTTATAATAAGTAACTTTTAGTTAGTTTTAGATTCATCCTTTGCATCATTTTTTAGTTTACTTATCTGCTCTCCTGACAGTTACGTTATACAAACTGCAGTTAAAGACTATAAGGGCGGTAATATAAAGAAGTATCAAAAGTTTTTAAGCAATCAAACATCATAGATATCAGAACATACACTATCATCCCATTTAATGTCGAAGCGTTATGCAGAACGACCGTAAAAAGAGCTGAGGGTTCAAATATAAGTAATGTCTATTCGTTGATAATCGTTGATCAATCGACCATGTTAGATGTCAAGTACACTATCATTCTCATCTTACATTGAAATGAAACTTCATTTTATATATGATTATATTCACAAGTCGACTAGAAGATTGCTCCTTTTCCTGAACGCAAGTGCTTTGTCAACTTTTTTCTCTCCAGACTTTATATGTGATCGGGCTCTAGATCCAATACTTTATTGCGGTTTCTACATCAGTCAGAGGGCAAAGGAAGCAGCGTATAAACTTGACGGCATGGACCAATGGCTAGACAAGTTGGATATTACTTTGTTTCACTCAGCCAGATTTATTTATAATGCACACCGAATTCTAAGAGTTTCAGTATTCGTCTCGTGTGCATGATCTAGATAAATGTATTGATTTCATCATTTTCTGAAAATTCAGACGCATGTAGGCCTAGCTTTTCTTAACATATTAATGTATTGCATGTCCATTTTTGTGGTCTGCATTTTTTATACAAACAAATTAACATTAATTATACTTGTATATATACATGTAGGTTTATTTTTAATTCATGAGTTTATTAATTCATTCGGTTATTCTGTTTCAATTCATTTATTCATGAGTTTATACCTTGATTTATTCAGTTACTTATTCATGTATTCCTTCCATTAATCATAAATACAAGCATTCCTTACTTATTCATGCACATTTTTCAGTTTACGAAAATCACTTGTTATACTAGTGTCACCGCATGTTGAGTGTATCAAAGATGACTCCGTGAGGCTTCCATCACCTATAGAAGAACTACGGGACTTCTATGACAAGTTTGCACAAGAACTACAACACAACAATATAAAGTTTGTGAAGTTAACAAAACTCGACAAACAAGAAAGAGTTGACTTCGTGCTTAATGAAATGAAGACATTTAAACTGACCAAAACAAAGACATAAGTGATCAGTTAAATAGCAGACAAGGATTAACTATACAACCTTTTCCAGGTTGTTCACCAAAGTATGTGTTGTATTTTAGTAGTGGTATCAATGGTTATGATAAAAGTAACGCTATTAGTTAATATTTATAATGTTGAAAATAACTTTGCAAACAATGGGGAATCTTGGATATGTATAATTATATATGTTGTACAAAAGTTGTGTCCTTGACCAAATTAAAAAATATATTAAGTCAAACGTTAAGGTGAATAATCAGAAAAGTTGCAAATCCTTCTAAAGTATTTGAAATACTGATGGAAGGTGATTATATATACTGAGTAACGAAAGTTTAGTAAGATTTTGGCGTCTTAAAGCATTTCATAATATCTCGAACATTAAAACGGTGAATATCTTAATGCATCGTTTAATATTGAGTAATCAATTACATGTATTTACTTTTGTATTAACAAGTTTAAAATATTTGACGACAAGTTTATGCATCAGCAATTTTTCGGAAAATGTTTTTTTTCTTCTCAATTTAATATCACTCAGCTCCACTCGAAACCAAATGTTATATGACGATATGATCCTGGATGTTTGTAATGGGCAATATTTCCACTCGCGCCACACACTCGAGGAGGACTTCTGCCGCTATGATAATGATGCAAACAAAATGTAAGATTGAATAAAATACACAAGTATCAAAAGGTAATTTTAGTCTCAATGATTGTATGTAAATTACTACAAATTTTCCAAATTACGAATTTATTAGGGATTTAAACCGAGTAAGCTAGTTTGTTGGCTATATAAAGGGAAGTAACTGTTTAGAGAGTATGTTGAGCTCCAGACAGCAGCGTTACTTCCACTTACAATAGGTAGGCATGTAGTACCTTCACGACTGCACATTAATAATGAAATTGCAATTTAAAGATATCAGTTTCAAATCATCAAATTGATGTATATTAATGTTTTGAAAAGACAGATTCTGCAAAACATACCTACATCTCCTGGGCTTTATTGATCTGCGAACTATATTGACTTGCATGTGCATAACTGAAGGATGTGTTGGGGCAGAATGACGCTCATTTTGGGGCCAAGCCTAGGGAAGGCGATTATTGATAATAATCACCTTCCAACAAAATTTGAAAAGTTTCTAATTTAACGTTATTTTGATTAAAACAAAAACATTTTTGTTACAGAACTTTCTTGTATAATCGTTTTTATTATGTAATATGTGCACATTCATAATTTAGCCATGCTATCTATATTCTACTTTTTATTGTGTTTTTGCTTTTGTATATTTTAATGTTTCTATAAAAACATCTGAATCTGATGTTTTCATGATATGCTTGCACAAAATAGACTGTACAACAGGACAGCAGAACACGGAAATATCTGACATATAGATTCAGATTTATGTACACATCTTTCCCCACTACTCATCCTACACGGTAACGAGAGAAACACCACCATGTATTCTACATCAGTTATTATAAAATAAGTCGTCGCTAAAATACTGATGTAAAACAGAAATCAAGCAGTGTTCAGAAGTGCTTAAAATCGAAAAAAGAGCTATATGGAGTATTATTTCTTTGCCACTATTTTACGTATGTTTGAAGAAAATGAAAACGGGAAATCAATTCACATAATAAATTTAGGTGTATACAGGCTTGCATGGAAAATGCGTCTAGGAAAATAGATGTCAAGCATCGTTTAAGGTGTAGTTTCTTCTCTTATCGAGTATAAACATCCTTCTATCTGCTGACGACGGAGAATGAAACTTTGTTTTTACTGTCCATTTAGTTAAGGGGAGTCAGAAGGTTTTCTTCTTTTCTAAAGGAAACCTTGAAGTGGACATATATTCTGCGGAGAACAGTCCAGAACGAAACTACCCATAAGAATTGCAAAATGATTAACTGAAATAGGAATTTCAACAACAACTATTATATTTAAACAACTCTAAATTGGTTCATCATCATCATCTCCAGTGATTGCATCACTCCGCAAGGAGTATACTCGCAATTGGCTGTAAAAATATATTTCGACTTATGGTATTCTTGATGTAATGTGTGGATACTTCTTATCTGTACAAAGCTAAATGCGGGTTTCATTGACTCAATGATTGATTTACAATTATCAAACCTAAATGAATAAAATAGCTAACATGGAATACATGTTTCTGTTATATTGTCTCGGTTATGGCTTTAGACTTAATAAAATCCTCCGTAAAAATCCAATCTCTCTTGGATCTATGTTGGCAAGGTTCCAAAGATATCTTCTTTTTCAGGGGAAGACCTAGTGCCGAAGAGGCGAAGTTGGTTATTTTGAATGCGGACATGAGGTTCGCTGTCGGCTACTCTTTTTAATATGCATGTCTTACGAAACTCCTGGCGTTGCTCCGAACGCCGACTTGTTGTTTCCTTGAGTACTCCAGTTCTACTGAGGACATATTCAATACACTTGAGTCTTCTTGAAAGGGAATCACTATGCAGGAATTCTTCAATGCTGCTCAAAAGCAAGAGGAGTCAGTAACTTCTTTCGGTTCCTAAAATGCTTTGGAAAGTGATCACCTACCTAGAAGTTTAGAGATGATGTGCGAAAGACTGTGGTTAGGTTTGAGTTCCGAGACTCTACCTACACCCGTCATTTAATGGATTCTGTTTCAGATTAAAACGTATTGTTGAGATATATCGAGTAGATTGACAAATAGCTACGACTGAATCAGCCTAAATCGGAACTCGATCAACACCACGAAACGCGGTCTTACGACTTCCAGTGTCAGATGACTGAATTTGAGCAGTGTCTCAAAAATTATGTAAACAGTCTACGGTCCGGTATTGACAAGATGTTGCAGCAATTATGCAGCTGTCCGATACCTATATACCGTTCAAAACTCAGCGTCTCCAATTTCAGCAGCCATCGCAACAGTTTTCACATCCATCTACCCCACTTCTTTTTCAGCTGCCATTTCAAAGTTGGAGACGTTCAATACGTGAGCGCGGAAATGATTCAAAACAGGTCTACAACCCAAAAGACTAGCCACATAGCGGCCGACCGGAGATTTGCCAAAATAACAATCTATTAACCAACTGATATACTAGTTTGTAATGCCAGGTTCTAGGTACCTGGAAACACATCTTTTCTACAGATCCCACTGAGCTTGAGTGCTCAGTCAAGTACAGAATGGTTCTCGAAGATGACGCCGGGTTCAAACAGACTAATCGATTTATTCGGGAATGTATGTAGTGGAACGTCAACACCATAAGAGAGAGCGATAGCTCATATTCTGTAGTCATAGTCCAAAAGAAGGATGATTCATTTCGTTTTTGTCTGGACTACATTAAAGTATGCTAAATTCCAGACTTAGGAAAGATGCTTACATGCTTCCTAGTTTTGATGGCACTGTATATATTTTAAGTTCTTTTCAATCCGCCTAGTGGCAAGTCGAGATTGAAGAAGAATCGAAACCCAAAACTGCCTCTTTTGTTAGCAGTATAGGGTTCCATGAATAAAACCGTATGCACTATGGATTGGTCAACAATTGTACCGGGACATTCCAGAGACTTATGGAGGCGTGCATGGGTGATTTGCTATAGCGTGGATGTTTGCTTTATACACGGTATCTTCATATATTCTCAGTCTTCTATGGCCCATATTTGTCTTTTAACGTCTTGAAGCCTATGGTTTAAAACTTGAAGGTTCAAATTGTGAATTCTTAATGACCTCGGTTGTATTAGACCTGACCAGCGCACTCGCACTCGCACACGTAAATGTAAATGTACAACGCACAACTGCCAAATTTCGGGGGTGATCTCAAACGATTCTAGCATCATAGGGAATCTTGGTTACGTTCATTATTAAAATGTCTTCATCATTATATAATACTTTTCACTATAATCCTAATAATAATCATAACTATCGTGTACTGTAGAACTTATACAAGATATTGAATATATACACCATTATCATAATCATCATGAAGAGATTCATCCTTGCAATTAAATTAATCAATAATCAGTTTCATCAAAATCGTCGTTTTCATGAGAGTCATTGTCCCATCAACATCAATTGTACCATTACTAAAATAAAACAAATGATGTCCCCAACAGAGGTTTTCAATGGTACCGCAGAAAATCTAGAATTAGAAAAAAAATCTTCAAGAGAAGTTGACCAAAAAACAACAGTGATATTACTTAAATAAATCAGAATTTAAAAAACATTGATATTGACATTGAAACCCCACCCCCTCAGAGAAAATGTTTTATTAATATTAAAAATAAACATATATAAAACTACAGTGACCTTGAACCCCCACCCCCCAAAATATTCGTTTATTTAAAAAAAATTTCAGAACAATTTCAGAATTTAAAAAATCTTTTTAGTAACAATGACCTTGACCCCCGAAAAAATATTTTTAGAACAATTTTAGAATTTTAAAACAATCTTTTTTTCAATAACAGTGACGTTGACCTAGACCCTAGTTGCCAAAATGCAATCCAAATGCTCCACATAGGCTACCTACACACTGATTTGCATTGTAATTCGTCACTTCTAGTATAGCCTGAGTTATTGATCGGAATCTATTTCTCACTGACTTTGATTTTAGTGACCCAAAATGCAATTCGAAGCTTCCTCTCCGCACAATCTACCTACACACCAGGTTTGATTGGAATTGGTCACTCCTACTTAGAGTTATCAGTGTTTTTTTTCAGTCTGAGGGGAAAGGTGGCGGGGCCCCTTGGGAGGGGAATTTTTATTCATTTTGCCAGAAAAGGGGAATTTTTTAGAAAATGTATAAAATATGAAATGTAATAAGGAACCAAAACTATCAAGCATGTAAATGACATTATTCTTTTGCCAAAATAAAGAGAAGACATAAAAATTTATCATAGATCTAACCAAATTTTATAAAAAATACTGGTGCCAGGAACATAACTTAGCAGCATTGGTGTTAAAAGACACGTGAATAATAAGTAATACTGCTATTTTCAATTGAAAACATTGTATTAGTATCTTTTTTAATCTTTGGAACATGGTTTTCGTTGAAAAAATAACAAAAATCGGGGTCGCGAAAATAGGTGACAAACGAAAAATCGGCGATTTTCGGCCGACTATTTCTCGTGCAAGGTATTCGAAAGTTGCAAGAAATGATTATGAAACGTTTTAATTTATTAAAACTTATGTTTCTATAACAAATTTTGCCATCTCTTGATTAAATAAATCAAAGATTTTTCAACATTTTGAGGGGATTTTTTTGTCAAAAATGGGGAAAAATATATATTAATTTTGGAGGGGAATGGGGCCGAATTTCGGCCCCAAAAAGGCCCCAAAGAACACTGGTTATTGAGCGGAAACCATTTTTCTATTTTTAGTAACAGTGACCTTGACCTTGAGGATAGAGCCCTTGGTGCAATCGCAAACTTCCTCTCTACGCAAGATACATACGCACCAATATTCATTACAATTGGTCACTCTTAACTAAAGTTATTGAGCGGAAACCAAATGTTTGACGACCTCCCGCCGGCCCGCCCGACATTCGACAACGCCATTGTAATTACCAGGTTTTAAGAAAAAACCTGGTTATAAAAATAATCATTATCATCATCATCATCGTCGTCGTCAGCTACACTGACCCAACATAAAAACTTTACAGGTTTATAATTGGATTTACTATGCATGAGAAAGAAACACCATATCTCACAATGCAGGAGGTGGAATTCAATCATTTGTAAGAATGCTAAACTTTATCAGTTGGGAAGTGAGTTTAATAAAAAAAAAATCATCACAGGAGCTTTCAGCTATAAGGTCATAAATTCACCTTTATATTCAAGTCAAAGGGAGGTAATTTAAGAATTTTAATGTTTGGAGTCTCAACTCTCGCTTTTGCATTGTGTTTTCATAAAACATTGTTGAGTTTTCTAGTCTTGACATTAGTTTCTATCAACTGACAGCAAAAATAATATTTTGTCTTGACAACCAATTTTGTTTTTGATAAACTGTCCGTTTTTCACTATATGAGTTATCTCCCTTTGATGCATGATAAAAGTTCAGATTAACCTAATGACAAAAATTGGAGATCAAGAACTTCCACTTATTGATGAATGTGTTTCGCTTGGTGACAGAATATACCCGAACCGACATTCGCTAATGACTCCATATACGGACTGTCAAATAAATCAGACAGCCCTTAGATGAACGACTGATGTGCTAAAAACTTAATAAACGCACTAATAACAGCAAAGTAATAATTGTTAAACATGCAATTGCACGGTCCGGAGACACCCGCATGATAAATTACCATTAATTGTTTACATTTGCATTGGTATGATTGTCTATCGTAAACAACTAGATTTCACATAATATTGTATTGTTGTTCTAACTTGAGATGGTCCCTCAATACATTGTTCGAATACAGAGTACGTTTACATGTACATGTACGTTTACAGTTACACTGGTCAGGTCTATAACTAGACTATGTAAGTTCAGAGTGGTATCTCTACTGACCATGAAAAGACTCCAAAAGTTTAATATCAAATTAGTCCACCGATCGGTATTTTTAGTTATGCATTTTTCTGGACACTATCGCCGCTTCATAAGGGCTTATTCTATAAAAGCCCAACACAATAACCTTCCTCTTGAAGGACATGTCTTAAATAAATAGATAATCATCTAAATCCAAGAAAAAAAGAAGTGTCCGGCTGACTGGTACTGGGATGAAGCCTAGCAATCTGTCTTTGATCTTCTAAAGAAGAAACTCACAGTCCCCCCCGCCCCCTGCAAATACTTGCCTTTGTAGACTTTTCAAAGCACTTTATAATTCACACCGACGCGAGTGGGACTGAACTATGTGCGGTTCTTTTGCAAGAACAGGAAGATGACAGTCAACCAGTATCTTCGACGTTAGCCGTGGACTCCACCCGCGTAACGGAGCTATCTGGCCCACAAACTAAAATCCCACCACCCAATTTCATGATTTTTTCTATAGCAATTTCTTTATTTCGTACACAGACAGAAATCTGTTGACTTATGTTTCATCTACTGCAAAGCTAGTTGCAACGAGTCATCGATGGGTCGCTGCTCTGTCAGCGTACAGCTTTCACATACATGTAGTTTACAAGTCTTGAAAATTAAATTATGAATGTAATAGTCTTAGCCTTCTTTACTGAAGCTATAAAAGCTACTTGTTTCGGAGTAACTTCTTCCTATGCCCTTTGAATACTTGTCTCGTACCTCTGTTCCACACCTGACCACTAAGCATACGACGGCACTGACAACTGCAGTCAACATCGTTGTCCGGGCTAAAGACCAGTCAAACGATCCCAACATAGCAAAAGTCATCTCAATCTTGAGATCCGGTTCACGATCCAGGGGGGAGAAGGATCTACTCCAAGAGTTCAAGTCCCTACTTCGAAACTCCAGTAAACTTCACTTCTGAAATGACTTCTTCACCGAATTGCATTTCTAGATGGCGGAGAGGTCGACCAGTAAGTAGTCCTAGGATCTTATCGCAGTGTTGTTTTTTGCGGAATCCATGACGAAGTTGGTCATCTAGGTCGTGAAAAATTCCTTTGGTTAGCTTGTTACATATTCTACCGACCGGAGATCGATTCTGATATTGGCCGTTGCATTTCGTAATGTAAATTTTGTGTCTGTTAGAAAACTCGTCAAGTTCCTGCTGCAGAACTCATTCTCATCCAAACCACTAAATCCATGGAGTGATTCTGCATGCATTTTTTTCAAGTTGGAGAAGTCCAAAGGGGGTATGAGGATGTTCTGGTCATCACAGACCACTTTACCAGGTACAAATGTATACCAAGGATATCCTTTGCCGTTACAAGAAAGCTTCCACGACCGCCAATGATTGTATGAAAATGTCTTTGTGAATTATTTCTTCACAGAACACCTCCATTCCGACCATTACCGCAACTTCAAGAGCAAGATCATTAAAGAACTCTGCAAATTAACCGATGTGCACAAGACGAGTATTATCCCATGGGAAACCCGTCGGCTTTTTCAGATCTGAGTTTTACATCATTCCACAGAAAAGGAAATAAAATGGTATCACCAGCAGTCATTTCTCAGTTTACTCACAAGCATTGGTGATGATATTTCTCACCCTACACCTATTTCTCTTTCTATTTAGCAAACGACTAAAAACATTTCTGTTCCTTTTTCACCAATTACGCATGAAATTTAACATCTTTTACAAGTACAGATCGTCAGAAACTTGTACATGTAGTTACGATTTTGTTATTGAATTTTGCTGTTGGTTTAAGACATGTGCAGCTTTCGTCTCTCGATAAAATAAATAACACTTTTATATTTATTGCGGGTCGCAGAAGCAGCCCGCTATATTTAATACGTGGTTGGAAAATGTTTTAGTTTAAACATATTTTATTGCAAAAAATACATGTTCATAAGAAAGTACAAATTTACAAAGTTTGCAAATTAATTATGCTAGCTATAAGAAAAAAAATGACAGTAAAAAAGAAGAAAGCCTGGCCACAGAAATAATTAAATTAGAAAATGAAATTTGTTTAGACACTGCAAATACTTGATGAAAAACAACAGGAACTTAACAATCTAACAGATAAAAAGATAAATGGCTTAATGTTACGTGCAAATGCACAAAATGTGGAAGAAAATGAAAAAAAAAACACAAATGGTAAATACTTCGCTCACGTAGAAAAACGAAACGCAAAAAAAGGGCCAGTCATACACTTATTGTCAATAATAATCAAGGAAGAGGTAAAATTTTATAAAACACTCTACTCAAAGAAACAGTCATTTACAAATACCAGATACGACCTATTTAATATAGAGTACAACATTCTCAATGATGAAGAGAAATCATTATGCGAAGGTTTACTAAATGAAGAAGAATGTTTGGAAGCATTAAATGAAATGAAAAACTAAAAAGTCCCAGGATCTGATGGTCTGTCTGTAGAATATTATAAAACATTTTGGAATGAATTAAAAACATCTCTAATTGAATCACTGAATTATTCTTACAGCAATAAAAAATCTAACACAACTCCAAAAACAGGGGATTATCACTTTACTTCCAAAATCGAATAAAGATACATCTTTACTAGCAAATTGGAGGCCTATAAGTATATTAAATACAGACTATAAGATTGCTACAAAAACAATTTCAAATAGACTAACAAAAGTAATAGGTTAAATCATAGATAACGCACAGACAGGTTTCATTAAAGGGAGATATATTGGAGAAAATATTAGACTGTTGTTTGAAGTAATTGAATATTTAAGAAATAATAACAAACCAGGCCTTCTACTTTTTGCAGACTTTGAGAAAGCATTTCACAGTGTAGATCATAACTTTATTTGTAAATGTTTGAAATATTTTAACTTTGGTGATTCACTTATAACATGGGTTAAACTTTTTTATAACGACATAGTAAGTATTATACCGAATAATGGACATCCCGATCAAACGTGGAGTAAGACAAGGATGTCCACTTTCATCCTCTTTATTTGTAATATGAAGTCCTTTCAAATTGTATGAAAATGAGAAAGAAATAAAAGGTATCAAGGTTAATAATGTTGAAATAAACCTAGAACCAAAACTTATAAGTTTCAAAAATTGTTTGAAACGATGGCAACATCGAAAACTGACTCTGCTAGGCAAAATCACGGTTATAAAATCTTTTGCACTGCCGAAACTGATATATCCTCTTACAGTATTACAAACTCCGCCTGAACATGTTATGAAAGATTATGTTTGAATTTCTTTGGGAGAACAAACCAGAAAAAATAAAAAGAGAAATTATCTCATTATATTATGAACTGGGGGGGGGGGGGGTAAAAATGATTGATTTAAATAAATTTCTTAACTCATTAAAAGACAGTTGGGTTAAAGCACATCAAAGTTTCAAAGTTTATTTGCTGAAAGGTTAAGTCCCACGTATGTGGGCAACATTAACATCAAAATATATACATACAAAGTAAACACGTGACATGGAAAACGGCTAATTGAGATTATAAATTTACAAATTACCTTTATGGTACATTATATAAGCAAAGTCAAAATATCAACTTAACATAAAATCAGAAAGTGATAGAAGCGTGTGACGTGTGCTCTATGTTTGCATTAATACATAACTTTAAATAAAGTCCCTATACTGACATTAAGGATAAATTTAGAATAAACATACCGTGTAGAAGATCATAGTAACTTTAATATATCAGTATTTGCCTGGGCTTTAGAAGTTGTCATCTTTTGTATACAAAAAATCTACACAATTATACACAGTTTACACCTACTTAAAATATGGTTCATTTACTGACATTAAGGATAAATTCAAATAATTTTGTGCAAGAATGACAAACTATAATTTTGAGACTATGTTAACAGTTTAATCAAAGGTTAAAGTAGAAAAAATATAATTATAGTATATGAATTCACAATATATATACATATTCCCCTTAAGAACAAATAATCTACAATGGTTAACAAAATATTTGTACAAACATACATTTTATACATATAGTATTGAGACATACAGTAGTTTACAATTTAATCATAAGTTAAAGTAGAAAATATATAGTAATTGAATACAAAGAGTACATATATCAATTTGTTATGTATCAACATCTATTTGTTATTCTGTGTTGCCTGAAATATTTCATGATTTTGTCACGAAATAAGCTTAGGTTCTTTAAGTCCAAGTAATTACTGCAAGAAATCAATTCTTTAAGTTTTAACATATTTGGCCGATTATATGTTACAGGTTTAAGGTATTTTTTACGATCAATTAAAAATATATGACACCTAAAATGTATTGATATTCATCACCAAGGTCTCTACAGTTTGGATCTTTCATTTGCAGGGATGTTATACAATCTGCCTGTCTCATTTGGCAAATGATGATTTCGTATTTCAAATTATGTTAATGTTTTGGAAAAGTAATGCAGCAACATTTTTTATATGGTTCTTGAATGAAATTAGTTTTTATATGTTTGTAAAAGTTACTATCTGACGTTTTTGCAATGTCAGAACACCATTGTTGTATAAACATATCTTTAATCTTTTGATTACTTGACATTATCAACCATTTACTATTTAGAAAACTCTGGCTATACCATATTCCGGAAAAGCATGCATTGCATAAAATATCTTTAATGTTGTCAATTCATTGTGATTTTATTATTTTCTGAGTGTGCATCTCATGAATAATCAGATACAGTTTAGAGGCAAGTTAGGTTGTTTTGTCATCTGCAATATTATCTATAAGTCGTGACCAGTATGATATAACTCTGCTTTTGATGTCAATTGATAAGGGGTATACAGTCATTAAGTTCACCATATATCATATAAGATGGAGTTGATTTCTTCAGATTTAATATATCTTTATAAAATTTTAATTTGACTCTTTCTAACATCTAAATATTTCCAAATCCACATATTTCGCTTCCGTACAATAATATTGGTATCACAGTTTTTTCAAAGATTCATATGGCAATGATAGTATTTTTAAAAGAATCACGGATGAAAATAATCATGGCGTATGGAAAATCTTTTATGTTAACATAATGAAAAACTATGGAGAAGCCTTAATATTTGATAGTAATCTAGGAGAACAAGAAATCAAAAAAATAAGGAAAGGAAGCAAATTCTTCAAAGATGTTTTGAATTCATGGAGAAAAATAGACCTAAATCTAATGAAAACCAAACAACTAAGGAAACAAATAATTTGGAATAACATTAACATAAAAAACGCAAATGGTACATTTTATTATAAAGAATGGTTTGAAAAGGGTATTAAATATTTAGAACACTGTTTTGATTATAGAAGTAATAAATTCTACACGTTTGAAGACTTTAAGTTTCTATATAACATAGAAGATCTTAAATATAATCAATTACTAACAAGTATTCAAAAAAACAAAAACGAAAATGTCAAAATTACCGAGACAAGATGAAGAAAATACAAACTTACTAACATACCTAAAAACATGTAAAAAAACACCAAATAAATTATTATATTCCGTGCAAATAAAGACAAATACAAAGACTGATGTTAAAGCTGAAAAAAGTGGGAAAACTTACTGAACTATAACCAAATTGAATGGAAGAAGACATATACCCATGTATTCAAAAATACTGATACAAAAATAAGAAACTTTCAGTACAAATTTATAATGCGTATCATCCCAACAAACACTTTTTTATATAAATGCAAATTAGTGAATTAAAATCTCTGTGATTTTTGTAATTGACACGAAGAAACATTAAAGCATTTTTTCTAGAAATGTGATATAGTTCAAGTCTTGTGGAATGCATTAAGTAACCTATTGAAGGAAAAAAAATATCAATTTGAATTTTCTGGATATATGCTTTGGTATAAACGTCAACAATAGATTTACCAGTGCTATTAATTTTATGATAATAGTTATGAAATATTATATTTAGATCTACCAGACAAAATTGATCAGCATCAAAGAAAATGGCAATTTTTGAATTTATGTTCATAAAACATACGTCAAAATATTTGTAAAATACTAGGATGTTGTCTTTTAAATCTTTAAGTCAAATACAATTTACAGCATAATAGCGATACTACCAAGATCGACACCCATCATAGCGATTTCATTAAGGAATATCATACTTTCATTTTTTTCCTCCATAAGTTTTCTTTTCTTAACTGATCCTTAATGCATAATTTGGCTCTTCTTTTTGTTCTCCAAAATATAACTCCTCTCTACTTTGCACTTCCGTTTCTTCTTTGATTTTTTTCTTATTAAAAAAACACCTGTAATAGCTGTATATGCATATTACATAAAGTGTTAGAATAACTAAGTTAACATTACAAAATGTTGTGTATATGCATGTATAGGGGAAACTGAGGTTAGCTCGGCCTCGGGGTATGTTCGGCATATGGTTACAGATAGCGCCTGAACACATTATCAAGGTCAAAATTGGAATCGTTGTAGAAATTGTGGAATGAACAATCATAAAACCATCGAATGCAGAAGAAACAGGACTTGGTAGGAAGATGATGACAGGCATAAAGCTACATCCGAAGATTTTATACGTAATAACAAATTTAATATTCTTAACGCTTTATGTGAACAATGTAATTATATTCAATGCATATGTAATACCAGTACTGAAAGAATTGTAATTTCGAAATCAAATGCTAATATGTTATTAGAACAAAATAGTTCCAACAAACTAAAGAAATGTGATACGCAACAAAATAGTGTCACTGTTGACCACTATGTATCTGATTTAGATAGAGGTAGCAATTTAAATACTTGTAGTAAGTCATCATTTCAATTTAGCAAGAAAGGTATTCATATTGCCAGTTTAAATATTCAGCACATATTACCGAAATTAGACGAACTTAATATTATTTTTGAAAGAAACAAACACAGTTGATATAATTGGACTTAGTGAAACATTTTTAAATGAGAATATACTTAATGAAAATCTTGTTATGAAAGGTTATAATATTGAAAGAAAAGACAGACTGGTAAAAGGTGGTGGAGGTTAATTAGTATATTTAAAGAACAATATAACATATACTCGACGCTATCATATGGAATCGTCTGATATAGAATCTATTTGGTTACAACTAAGTTTTCTTCAGAAACGACCCATTTTATTAAATTATGTATACCGTCCCCCTAATAGTCGCCAGTCATGGATAGATGCCTATGAAAAACAGTTAGTAGTAACCGAATTGTCAAATTGTGACTTGTTTGTTTTAGGAGATATCAACATTAACTTTATACCACCACATTCCTTTAATAATAACAAATGGTCAAAATTCATACATGACTTCGGACTCCATCAACTTGTAAATTCTCCAACTAGAGTAACTAAAAGCTCGTCGACAATTATTGATCATATTTACGCTACATCTACAGATTACGTACATGTATGTGAAATCGTCATACCATCAATAAGTATAAGTGATCACTACCCAGTGCCTTCACATACAGCGGTAAATCAAATAAAAATCATTCGGAAAATCACTCATCCATTACATACAGATCTTTCAAAAACTTTGACAAAAACTTGTTTTTGAATGACATTAATAGAATTAATTTAAATATCTTAGAAACAATAACTGACCCTAATTCAGCTCTCGATTTTATGTATGATACCTTAAATCTTTTACTAGCAAAACATGCCCCAATTAAATCAAAACGAGTGAAACGTTTACGGCAACCTAGCTGGTACAATAATGAAATAAAGCAAGCCCGAAATATTAGAGACAAATATAAATCATGCAAGAACTGGATTCAGTACAAAATATGGCGAAATAAATGCATTTCAATTATTAAGAAGAGTAAAAAGACTTTTTTCAATAACGCCATAAAAAATAAAAAGGACTCAAAGTTTTTATGGAATAATATAAAAGAAATTTCTAATCAAAATGTATCCGCTCCAACAATGCCAAATACCTTAAAGATAAGAAATGAAATTATTGAAGGGAAGCAGAATATTGCTGATGCTTTGAATACACATTTTGTTAATGTAGCAAAGCTTATAAATAAAACAGAATTCAATTATCAAAACAAAAATAATATCAAACAGGGAATGCCACGTACCAAAAACGCAGCCTCCCCAAAACGAACCCCACATCACCCAGAAGTGCACACCACCAACACACAGACTTCAACACATTGAAAAATTATCTTAATATAAAGTTACAACACAATTCATTTAATTTAGGTTTTATTACTCCACACGAAGTTAGTATTCTTATTGACAAATTAGACACACAAAAAACGTGTGGTCTAGATAGAATAGGGCCGAACATTTTAAAGATCTGCAAAGACCACCTAGCTCAACCGATTGCAGCTCTTATCAATAACTGTATATCTTCTGGAATCTTCCCAGACAAATTAAAAATAGCTGGTGTAATACCCTTACATAAAGGCGGAAGCAATGATGACCCAAACAATTATAGACCAATATCAATACTACCCACATTATCTAAAGTAGTTGAAAGGCATGTTGCTAATCAGATGTGTAACTTTTTTTTCGAAAACGAATATATTATATGAGCATCAGTCTTGTTTTAGACAACACCATTCATGCCTAACTGCTTTAATTAGACTAGTAGATTCCTGGTTAACATATATGGACAAAGGTTATGTTATTGGAACAGTGTTTTTAGATTTTAAAAAAACTTTCGATTTAGTGGATCATAACATTCTTCTGCATAAGTTAAAACTTTACCACTTCTCTAATAACACAGTGAATTTTTTCAGATCATATTTAGAAAATCGAATCAAAAAATAATGGTAAATGGCATAAATTCTGATTTCAGTTTGGTGACATCGGGTGTTCCTCAGGGATCCATTCTTGGTCCTCTTTTATTTCTACTAAATGTTAATGACTTGCCTCTTGAATTGAATTCTGAAACTGATATGTATGCTGATGATACGACGTTGCATAATAAGGGTAAAAATTTAAATGACATTCAACTTAAACTACAGACTGATCTTATAACAACACAAAGCTGGTGTAAGAAAAACAATATGGCAATAAACCCTGTCAAAACTACATGTATGACTATAGGTTCCAGATAAAAGCTAGCTGGCATGAATGATCTGAAACTGTATGTTGAAAATACTAGTATAATTCATGTTGATTCACAAAAACTATTAGGAATTCATATTGATAAAAGTTTAACATGGAAAACACACATAGATAAAACTTGCACGAAACTGGTTTCAAAATTATTTCTTTTAAAAAAGAATTCAGCATTTCCTTACCCATGAGATGAAACAGCTATTTTACAACGCCTATATTGCACCTACATTTGATTATGGATGTTTAACTTGGCACACAGCTAACATGACCGATGTAAATAGAATTACTAAACTGCAAAAACGATCAGCCAGAGTTATACTAAATGTCAACAAATTTACACGATCGTCTGAGATGTTCAATAACCTTAAATGGCTTTCTTTCCCCAGCAGATGCAAATATTTTACTGGCATATTAGTTTATAAAGCTCTTCATAATTTGACACCTTCATATATCAAAGATCTTATTATATTCTCAAATACAGCCTATGAATTGCGGTCAAAATCCAGGAAAGATATCACACACAAAACACCTAACACAAATTATCTCAAGAAGACATTTAGTTACTCTAGTATGGAAATTTGGAACCAAATACCTGTTGATATAAGACTTTTATCAAATGTCAGTGCGTTCAAATATAGCTTAAAAACATTTCTGCTTAAGACTGATAAATTGTAAATACATTTTTGCAACCTACTTTATATTGTAAGTGAAACATAATCTTTTATGTCTGTCATTATTTCTATATCTTAATGTAATATGTATGCATATTACGATAGTCTTATTCATATTGTGTTGTTTATACTTGTTTGAATTTGTTTTAAAATTGTTTAAGAAGGCCTCATTGTATATAAGATTTATCACCTATTAATGTACTGCACTTAATATTTGTTATGTCTTAATGAGTTACCTTCTGAAAATAAAGAGATTATTATTATTATTATTATTATTATTATTATAACCTAGATATAGAGATGTCATCAATATTATGACGTCACTTGTGACGCTTTTATATACATACCTACAAAAATGGCCGCCTTGTGATGGTTTATGTCGTTTTGGAACCGAAACTTCATTTGTTCGATTGGTGCGAAAATGTTCAACTTTCATTTCATTTTTTAGTTTTCTTGAGAAAGGATAATGGGCTTTGATATAATACCATGTAAATTCCATATTCTACACCATGCACGATGATGTCACGTGATATTTTTGTAAATACTGCCGGGGGCTAGTTCGGCCTTTTGAGAAGGGGCACATTTGGCCTATAGCCGAACTTGCCCCGCACTAACACTCTATAAGCCGGCATATTTTAAATATGGCTATACCCCCCGAACACAAAGTGTAAGGGGGGTATACTGGATTCAGCTTGTCTGTCCGTCCGTATGGCTAAAATAGGTTAATGTGCCGTTTTAGTAGCCCACAAGCTAATAGGGAGCCATTCTTAGTTAAGGGGCATTGGCTCCTTAGCTTTTTGCTGAAATGGTGTCAGGCGGGCTCAGGGGGAGGTAACTAAATACTTTTCAAAATATGGCCCTATGCAGCTAATGACTATGTCTAGGAGGGACCCACAAGGGGCATTTTTGGTTGCCAGGATGAGGAATAGGGGACATTCGTGGCCATATAACTTGAAAAAAGGGCCCTCATTTAACAGCCCCTTGGCTTTCAGCCCTTTAAACCTACAAGAGTGGACCGTTCGTCTGTCCGTCTGTCTGTAGACGAAATCTTGTGGACACTTAATCTCCAAAACCCCTGGTCAGAATTTAACGATACTTCACACAAGTAATAAGTACAATACCTAGTTGTGCATGGTCTATGTTTCGGGTCACTAGGTCAAAGGTCAAGGTCACAGCGACTCGGGATAGTAAAATATTGTGGACGCTAAATCTCCAAAACTCAGAATTTAATGATACTTCACAGAAGTGATAAGTACAATGCCTATTTGTGCATGGTCTATGTTTCGGCTCACATGGAAATTGATTAATAAAAGATTAAAAAAAAAATAACTCACGGATCAAAATCCTACTATAGTTTTTATTGCCTGCTCGTTCATCTGTGGAAACTGGTTTTTGTTAGTGTGATGAAAGAAATACGGAATATTATAACAGTCAGTTGATCTGTAATGTCGTATCTTTTAGGTTGGCTGTATAGTTCCTGATCACACGAGAGGCGGAGCCTCGAGTGTGATCCTGATCTATGCAGCCAACGAGAAAGATACACACGCAGATCAACCGACTGTTATAATATACCTTTTATTATAAACCTTTTACCGAATGTCATGTAAAAAATTATATTAACGTTAATTTGTGTCATTAATGGCGCAAAATCAATATTATAATTATGTTATTTGGTTTTTGGATATATTACCCGCCCAGACTTATATTACCCGGGCTGTTAGGCGAGGTATAAACAAACAAGTAAATGCTAAATGTAAATCATCTTTCTGGTTTATTTAATTCGAAAAAGAAATTGTATTCATTTCTTTTCAAATGTGACATTAAAAGAAACAATGTGACGACAATAAAACCAAACTTATTTTACTGCAGCAATGTGGATCTATTTTTTAACTTTTAGCGTAGGAATATGATATGAATGTGCATTTGTGTACAACTTACACGGTGGACAGCTGAGATACGGCTAAGTTCATTTGATACGGAAAATTTGATACGGGATGTTGTATTTTACAGCACAAATTCTAAAGAAAATTCAGATAAACATTAGTAGGTGCATAATAAAGGTCTAACCTGCCTTGCGGTCAGCAAGGGGACTGGGCGAAAGTGACCACTATAGACAGGTGACCACTATATCCAGGTTGACAAGGATATATTAAAGATTTGATAAAATAAGACAATATCTAGTTACAGTAGTTTATTACATTACACATATGGCATATCAATTAATATGATACACTTATTAATGCTTTTAATGTAAAACAATATACATGTACATCATTAGTTAACTTTCGTAAAGAAGTCTGTTATTTTCTTCTGATATGTTGAAGCTGCAATCTCACACAGAATTGATCAGCAAGTTTTCGAGAACTATTCCCACATTCAGACGCTTTTATTACACGAACTTGTTCTTCTAACGAAAGCGCTTTACGTTTAGGTTAAGACATACTGGAAAAAAACTGGCATACAGACTGCATTGTCATAGATTTTTATACCTAATGATGTTTCAATAAACCTGAATAGTTTTCGATCAAACTTACGCAAAATCACGGAACTTCATAAAAAAAATCTCATGCATAAAGACGACATCGCTCAATCATTGCTCAAGATAATCACTAAAATATCAAGCAAACCAAACAAACTCACCAAATTGATCTAATCCTTTGAAATTTATGTTTACTCACACATATTCAATGATCATAATCCACATTTAATCGGTTTCAACCAGCTGTTTAATTGATGCTTCTGCTTATTGCCCTAATATTATTACTTGCACGATGTATTTTTTAAAGTTCTGGTACAAAACCCGTCACTGGCCGTTATACAATCAGTTCCGGACTAAAATAAGTGGCCGCTGACCGCGTTAAACAGGGTCACGCTATAAACAGGTTACATTAAGAGTAATTTCCTTCCGTCGCACCTTAGACTGGCCGTTACAAACAGGGTCTCGTTATATACAGGTGACCGCTAATGCAGGTTAGACTGTATTTGATTCGTCCTCCACACCCTTTTGCGCACATTTGTGCGTATTTTATATGTAGTACACTTGCTAACATTCTAGCCTGGAGCAGATTAGTGGTCTAGTGGTTAACGTCTTGGGCTTCAACGGTAATCCAGGGATCGCAGGTTCGACCCCCCGCTTCTGCACTAACATAACTAATGGTCTTTCAGATGACACATAAAACCGAGGTCCGATGTATCGGTGTTATACACCGGGCATGTTAAAAAACCTGGGGTTGTCTCTGGAATGGGAAGCGTTCTGTATCTTTCACTATTCCCCGAAGCCTAAAATAACTATTCCCTTCAAGGAGGCGTTGGTCTGACGTATGGATTATCCGGTACCAACGATAAAACTCTAAAATACATACATTCTAGCCTATCTGGTCATGTTATATTAGTACACTGAGTGGGACGTAATTCCCTCAGTCCTTCGATCGTTGTATGATTTAAAAAGTTTCATGGTTAGATATTATCGTTACCTTTGGATTTCAACATTCAACATGCCAATTATACATAGGTCTGCACTTTGTAAATTTAGATCTGGGGTTGCCCCACTGCGTATTGAAACGGGAAGATATGAAGGTTTACCTG